>CALNXI010000679.1:0-12062 GCA_942486025.1 Porites evermanni | reverse complement strand
AAAAGTTTTTGGTTTTTTTTTAATTTTTACAAGGCGAAAAAAGATCTCTTTTCATTTTTTACCAACCCAAAAAGTTTTATTTTTTGGGTTTTTTGTTTTTTAAATGTTTTCCATACAAAACCGGGGGGGGGCTTGGGGGGAGGGGGGGGGGGGGGGGCCCCCCCCCCCCCCCCCCGAGATGACCTGCGGTTTTCTAATACAACTGGTATTCTCTCCCCCCAAAAAATATGTGGTTTATTGGTGTTGAAGTAGAGCAAGAGACGAGTGCACCCCCTCCTAAAAAAAATCCTGGATCCGCCCCTGAATACCATTTTAACAATAGTTATTTGCCGTCGTCTTAGGTCTTTCAACGTGGAACCGTTGACAACGATAGAAAAGAGAGTCGACGAGAGCACACGCTATCCTGCATAACTGATCATTATAAACCCAAAAATGTGTACGCTATGATGTCACATAAGCCATTTCATTAATCCCATGGTACAGAGGCCCTGTGACAGGCGAGGCTTACTACAATAGAGAAATTAAGAATCACGTTGACGGCAACCGGCAAACGTCAGATGCAAGTCGACGACTTCTCAAAGCTAAAACCGTTCAAACTAATATTTATGGCGGAAAAAAAAACGGACATGAATGATCTAATTTATAGGAGAAAATAATGACCAAAAAAAATTTAAGGAAAAACTTGGCCACGTGCAAAAAATTATTGTTTGCGGTTACGTGATACTAAACCTCTCCAGGAGGCCTGACCTGTCTAATAATGTGCGCAGACAACGAGAAGAAACATCAAGAAGCATTTTCACTCTAACGTTTTTCAAATTCCTTTATAACTCAAAAGGTTTGCGTTTACCCGACATTACTTTACACTCGCTTAAAACCTTAAGTCAGGGGTACCCAACGTCAATTTTCGAAAAATATCTGTTCGGAAGACGATTTGAGATCTAGAATTTTCGGAACATTTGTTGTAAAATTTCTTGCTTGCCTGCCTCTCCTAGGATTTTCGAACGTCTAAAAAATGGTATAATTGCCCATTTTTAACGGATTTTTACCCTAAAATGGTCACCTAGGATTTTGGGGAGCCTTTTTCCTGGCTGAATTTTCGAAAAGGTAAGTTTTGATCCCTACAATTTTCTAGCCTGCGTAGCAGGCGCTTGGAAGTAGTGGGCACAAGAATAAACGGGCGCACGAGAAGGAGACACGCGAGCGGAGAGGGAGCGCCTGCACGGAAGGCCCCCGAAAATCGTTTCCCGCCCCCTCTCCAATTACCTGGCAGCCGTTGCGTGAGCTGTCAAAAGTTTTGATAGAAAACGACTGACCTCGCACAAACAAAGCGTGCCGCCAAAAAGCGTTGTACATTTTATCTTCGGTCTAAATATATGTTTATATAAAGATCGGCTGGGTTATCTGATTATATAGCGATGGAGCAATAAACTGATGGTTAACTGACACACAACTTTAAATCTTTTTTAACCACAGGCACAATAAATAGGAAACAACAAAGTCAAAACTGGGTAGCAGGATCTTCGTCCACGGTTTTTGCAGTTAATTTAATCCTTATCTTTTAAAGAATGCATGCTGTGTATTATAAAAAACTAAAAATATTGTTCTCTGAGCTTACTCAGCCACAACTGGACAGACACCAACGATCACAGCGTACGTGGAAAATGATCATTGCTTTTACTGCGCTAAGTGGCCGACATGTCTTACTAAGCGGACCTAAACTGTACCGACATGTTTTCTACTGCAGTAACGAGACATAAACAACAGACCTCAGGTCGCCTCCGAACGGCGAATAATACTAACAATAGTGAAATGTTTTTTTCAAATTCGTGCCCCTGGCAAGTGTTTCATTTCATCAATCATGTCCAAGTTTTGATGGTATACGTTCCATCGACAACACAAGCGGCCAAGTTCTCCTGAGCAAACGGAATATTTCCTCTGAGCTTCATTGCCACGACTCGACAAATCTTTTGTTTCTCGCCACTTCTGCGAATGCGTATCTGATGTCAATTCTTTCCATCGTGAATACCGTTTGAACACTCCAACTTTTCTTTGAGATTACGGCCACATAGTCCCATTAAACCAGATTGAAGTGACCTCCGCGACCTGAACTTCGATTGTATACAATTTAGCGGCTTCAGGAGCTAGTGGTGTAATGTAAGATCTTCACTACGTTCTCCATGTACTATTGATTGACAGTTTTCTCGCCCCGCGCGGTTAATTTTTCCCTCGGGAGCCTCTCGACCAATTGGAAATATCCGCACTCACAGAGTGCGAGTTGAAACGATTTTCGGGGCCTTCCGTGCAGGCGCTCCCTCACCCTTTGCGTGTCTCCCTCGCGCGCGCCCGTTCTCTCTTTCGCCCACTACTTCCAAGCGCCTGCTACGCAGGCTAACAATTTTCGGATAACTAGACTTTCAGCTAGGAAATCCGAACAGATGAAAAATTTTTAGCATTCTCGATGGGTGCCCCTGCTAAGTCTTTTCACTACTTCGGACTACTGCGGCCCATAAATCTTTTTCTTTGCACTCACTGCCTCTCTGTCAAGCCGTGGAATACATATTCTTAGCTCTTATTGCACGACTAGCCCAGTCTTGTTTTGTTATTATACACTATCGCAAAGTATGACGAAATAAACGTCTGTTGGAACTCTCACCTCGGATCTCTTTACGGACACTAGGTCGTTGGATATTATGTACCATATCTAATAATTTACTACAATTTGCTGCTCAGTGGTTTGCTGCTTACAGCTTGTGGTATTCCAGGAAATTCGTCATCAAAAGCCGCACGTAAAACATCCTCCACCCTGTTAGCCAAGATAAAGTCCATCTCGTCCTGATGAATAAAGACAACAATGTTTTACACACATGAGTAGCCTGTTTCAGTCGTTCACAGCGTTGAGCGCGGGGTAAAAATAGAGCGAACAACGAAAAAGAGGGAAGCTCGACGCAGTCTCCCCTCGCTATAAGAGGATTAAACAGAGGTAGTATTTCTTCATTGGAGCGTTCACATAAAGGATTCTTTTCGGTTGTTGCCGTTGAAAAGATTTGCTGATGAACACGTCGTCATTCGAGACTCATTCACAGTTATAAACCGAAAATGAATATGATTAAGACCACAATTCAAATTTCTAACAAGACTACATGGTATCTTACCTTCACGTTATCCGGTAGCTCCGAAAGATCCTAAATTTAAAAGCAACAAACCAAAGTTAAAGACCATCATGCAATATGTAAGTAAACTGAAATTTAAAGTGAAAAACTTTGCGGAAAGCCGCCAAAAAATCGTACGGCTGTATTCTCAGTGTCGGAATCATTAGTATCCAAGCCCCTTTCTCACCTTTTCGTTCCGCCTTGGCAATATCACCCTTTTTAGACCCGCTCTATGAGCTGCTAACACTTTTTCTTTGATTCCACCGACCTATAAAAGAAAATTCAGAGGCAATGCATATCTCAAACCTAACAGCTCCATCTATAATATTCTCTCCGATTTTTCTAGGGAAGGCTTCGTATAAATAAAAGTATCAAAACAATTCCGGTAAAAAAGCGGTAACCAAAAGCGAATTACAAGCCTTACCGGTAAAACAAGGCCTCTTAACGTAATTTCACCTGTCATGGCTGTGTCAGAACGGGTGCAGCGTCCACTGAGGAGAACAAAAAAAAACTTTTATTGCCATATTTAACTCGCAGAGTCAAACGATAATGAGTAACATTACAGTAGCTTGATTGGATAATGATTATCTTACAATGCTAATGGGTCAAAACAAGGAGCCCACTAATCGACTCCCGGGGAAAACGTATTAAAGCACTTAGTCATTAGTATTGGAGAGTAGGTATCATAAGTAGGTGTCATAAACCCCTCATTAAAAAAGGACTCGCCTTTATTTGCCACAGTAATAAGGTAGTCATTGTATTCTTAGCTCTGTTTAAAAAATGAAATGGTTGTAGAACTGAGAGAGATAACTACCTGAATAGTGAAACAAGCACAGTTACGATGGTAACACCAGCAGAAGGGCCGTCTTTACCCACAGCGCCTGCTGGGAAGTGGATATGAACATCTGTACGTTCCAGAAGGTCAATACCGTCCTCTGACGTCAGGAAGTACTATATAACCGGTAAAAAGGATAGACAAATAAGCAGTGGATCAGGTTTTAGTATTTGTAAATTCGATAGGGACAGATGACAAATTGTTGTTGCTGGAAACATCTATAAGTGGTAACTGTTACATTGTTTTCATTTCCACCATTGCTTTCGGTCCATTACAGTAATATAGCCAGGCAAAATCATCGCAACATCAGGGAAAATCAGGAACGGATTCAGATGTTCACGTGGGGGTTTGCTCATCCAGAGCATAAGAAAAGAAGGGGCCCCAGCCTCTAAAATACTGAATTTTTCTCAGCCCTGCGGACTCTAGTTTAGCCTAAGAATTAGAAGGGGGCCCAGGCCTAGATCCGCCAATGGGATTGTTAACACAAGTGTTAAAAGACGAAGAGGTTCGTACTCGCTTTGGTTGGGCATTCCTAAGCACTGCTGTTGGTTTAAAAACGGCGGTAACTTCTTCAGCCAATTGGAAGTCAAACCGTTCTCTCGCGCTTAGCGTGTCGCATGGTATTTGAAACACCTCATCAGATTTTGGTGCAATTCAGTATAAAAGTATCACGATACTAAGCTGAGAATAACTGCAAATTTTGATTGCTAAATAAGGTAAAAATACACACCTCAACGGACCGACTCCTAAGCCAGCTTAGCGCCAACTGTGCAGACTCCTTCATGACATCCCCTGAAGATTAAGGCAAACATTGTGCTCATACAAAAAACTCTACTGATTTCAGCAGCAAACTACTTCTTGTAAATATAGTAACCATTACTGCGCTGATCATGAGGTCTACAAAGGTGGACAAATTTAAGAGCAGAGCCATTAAATCTTTGAGACAAGTTCCTTTGTCTAGTTCTCTAGTAGTATTTTGAGGAAATGTTTTAAATAAATATATATGAGACACATACCAAGCTGTCCTGTTAAGGTCAATTTTCCTTCCCCTCCCATCCGCGTGGCTTCAACAAACATGATTTCTCCGCCCATGGCCGTCCACGCTAAACCTTGGGAGAACATGCGAACAAAAAAAGAGAACACACGGTTAAAAACCACAATGACAGCAGATGGAATTGTGTAGTAAGGGATAAACTTGGGAACCAGTACTAGGTTTCTAAATGGTTTGTAAGTCTAGTTCCTTGACAGCCATCGTAGGTGGCACAGGTGCTGAACAAGGCATGCATTCAAGTCACATGTAAAACAGGTCACCAGTGCTATTAAGAGTTGTCGTTTGAGATCTTTTATACCCACGATCATGACGTTTGATTACAACTAACAGGGATTGCTAAATCTGAGACCCAAAGTAAACAAAGAAAGAATTCTGGTTACAGAAGGAAATTGACGTCATCGTGAAATGAAGCCCTAGTTTTTGAGTCTCTGAAGTCTTTTGAAAATTTGATGATTCAAATGAAAGCCCTACGTTTATCTTGCGTTTCTTAAAATGAATTGCTTTCAAGTTACTTCACAGACTTATCCCTGAGCCGCGAGGAGCGGTACACGCATATTTTCAGGGCGTCAAGAATTTACGAGTACATGTAAGAGACCGATGAGCATAAAAGATAAAAAAAATCCCAACACTCACCGACAGCAACCCCAGGGGTAGAAAGTCTTTGAGCCACCTCAGATTCAAACGCAGGAGGCTGGAAAGTATTTATATCATTAGATAACAATAACACAAAGAAGAGCTATTGATCGAGGAAAGCACTTAATATCTTTCGATAATCTACACGTGACCCCCAGAGAAAAAAAAAATTTTTTTCATAGATTTAAAGTTGAAGAGTAACTAACTATTTGCCAAAGATTTTTCATTGCAAATTGCAGATTAAAAATTTCCATTTGTTTGAATTTGTTTCCAAAGGAAGCTAATGAGCAGCAGTCTTTCAGCTCCGCAGTTGCCAAAAGTATCCAGCTGCTTATATATATGCCGACAAAAACTTGAGTGAGAAAAGAATGATTCCAGCAGCAAGGAACAAAATTAACACAACGGCAAATGAGAACCTCACCCCTAGCACATCAGTTAAAAACTTTTCGGTAACCAAAAACGCCCTTTTGTCAGCAACAGTAACAGCTGTAGTGTTGGAGCTTGCACCCTCTTGTTCTTTAGATTCCTCTTTACCGCTGTCTTTAGTTTTCTCTGATGCACTCCTTGCGGCTTCAGCGACCTACATTTAAGAAATCAGTGAAGAAATAAACACGAATACGGCAAGTTGGTGGCTATTTTCACCCTGGCAGCACAAAATAACGAGATTTGAATCATTAATGGCTGCTTCGGTATTCCACAGCTAGGGAGCTTTCCATTTACAAAGAAATTCCAGTTGGGATGGAAATGTACATGTAACACACATTTTACCCGGGAACAATAGGGGTATATGTACTTTGAAGAGGTAGTCCTGTTTTCCCTTTGGAAACAACGCAAGTAAAGTAATGGCATATAAAGTTAAAACCAAAAACATGTCCCTACCCGCACGGCGACTGCTCTGCACACGCCACCAATCTTCCGTTCAAGTGATCGTACCCCAGCCTCACGAGTGTAATTAGAAACTGCAAGGAAAAAAAACATTTTTAGTTTTTTTTTGCTTAATTTATAGAGTTTTCTTTCTTCCAACAAAATAAAAAATGCGGATTAACAAATGATGGGGAATCTGATGCTAAAGAGAGATTATGGATTCTCGGGTATAAAAACCAAAATCAAAATAACGCCCCGTTTATATGGAGGAAAGTTGTCCCCGGTAGAAGTGTCAACCGCCTACTCGAGCAACCCTGAGCGAGCCAACTTGTCATTCATTTCCGAGCAAAAGGTGGCGAACCGTTTACATGAAAGGGAAGAAAAAGTTGGCTCGGCTTTTCTGATGGTAGGGTCGCCCTTCTAGTCAGGCCAACTTTTCTCCATAGAAACACTTTGGTTCAACTCGGTCAAGGCTAATTTTCCTAAATTATCATAATTTTCAAGGACTCTATCCAAGCTCTAAATAACTTTCCGCCAAACTTCACCCTACAGATCTTTTCGTAAAGACCAGAAAACTTTAATGTTAGGCGAAGATCATGACGAAACACGCAAGTAATAGCCCTGTCACGTTTGTCACGCACAAACGTTTTGCCGTCCTCTTTTTCCTACTGTCCTGTCGCGTATCAGAGCATGCACGAGCGCTGTTGGCTCAGGCAAAGGGGTCGACTTTTTTTTCTCATCAGTATGAAGGCTTGCTAAAGTTGACTCGGCTGGGAGGGCTACCCTTTTACCAGGGGCAGGTTTTTCCATATAAGAGGTGCCTAAAAAAGGAATCGAATTCACTACGAAAACATGGCGCTGAGGTGAAGTTAACAACAACATTGCCGCGTTTTCAGGGCAAAGCATTCATTTAGTTCTTGTGTAAGTGTGATTTCGTAACTGCATACCATTCTGCGCCTCTCAAAAGATTGCAGAATCCTTAGCCTGCCCAGCTGGCGCTTTTTGCCGGGGAAGGTGTGATGCAAGGCGACCGGCAAACCCTTATAACACATAATAATTCAGGGTCCGAAATTGCGCCTTCCTGGTCGCCAATGCGACCAAAAATTCAGTTCTGGCGACCAGAATTTCATAGTTGGTCGCCAGCTGGCGACCTCGTAAAGCTGGTTGTCACTGTAGACTTTCACGTTCGGAGAAAATGATTAAGAATTGAAACCTCGAAGCTATTTGCCAACAGGTGTCTTACTATTCGTCCTGCGGATATTTTTTTAATTTAAAAGTGAAACGAATCTTCCTGTAAATATACCTCGACAACAGCTACGATCAATACGAGTTGAACGTTTCCAAGCCGCCAAGAGGAATTTTTGGCGACCATAATTTGCCCCTGGCGACCAAAAATTTATACTTGCTCACCAGTTGGCGCCCATATTAAAAAGTTAATTTCGGACCCTGACATACATCCTCCCCTAAAACGGAAACCTGGGAGTTATTCCCTCTCGTTCTTCAGACATTTTGTTTGACTCTTTGTGAGATGAACACTTTTCTAAAGGTATCCCTCTTAGAAAGACGCTACTGGATTTACTTTCTGGTTCATTATTAAAGGTACACATACTTATCGCCTTGAGTGAACTGTGGGGAACCTCAATGTCTTGATCAGTGAGTCCGTGTTCCTGCAAAATAAACCAGAAAAGCTTTTCTCGCCGACTGCAAAATAATTTATAATTATCATAAACTACGAAGGGAAGCTGAAAAATATAAACAATCATCAACTTCTTCGAAATATCCTCTTGCCAACATTTTTTGTCATATTTGATTTTACAAATACGATGCTAGACTCTCTTCAACAGTAAGTCGGTAAAAAAGAAGCAAGTTAAATAATTTCCAGAGAGTGTATGACAAACCTTCAACTGTTTGGGTAGAAGATGTCGTTTTGAAATGGCGATCTTTTCTTCCTGGGTGTACCCTGGAACCATGATTAACTGAAAAAAAAAGCATCAAATGAAATGAAATCAATTTTGAACATTATCTCTCTCGCCCTGTAAGAAGGGTATAGGCAGCCTTTGTAACCCCCCAAAAAATCTCTCTCGCTTTTAGAAAGAGGAAGAGCCCCAAGACTGCTTAACAACCCCTCAAACAACATCTAGATCTCCGTGTACGAGGGAAGGAATTCTCAGAACTGAGACTATCTCACTTTCTGCGAGTAATGGTATTCCCTGGACTACTTACCTCCATTCGATCCAACAGGGCAGGAGGAATTGTGCTGACTGTATTGGCAGTGGCTATGAACAGAACCTGCAGACAAAATAGGACGTGTATAACTACATCTATTCAGTCTGAAGCGTAAAGTGAACACAAGTTTGAAGTACTCACTTGTGAAAGATCAAATGGAATGTTCAGATAGCTAGATGTAAGTTAAGGAAACTGCTTATAAAACATGATAAGTTTGTAATCACACTATTATAGAACCTCGACTTCTTATTAACAATAAAATTGGGACAGACCAGTCAGAAGATGGGTTAATCAGTTAAATAGGAGACGAGAATCAATCGGATGGAATCAAAGTAATTTGGGTTAAAAAAAAGTGATGTACCCAAAATAAATTTTAATAAGAAAACTGACATTTTGAAAAAGTATTAGGGAGTCAGAGCAACTTCATAATATCCAGCCACTTGTTGGAACACTATAAAGAATGAAACATAACACAAGGGACACGTTTGCTATTCAAGAAGATGCCATAAGTGGCTGGGTATTCTGAAGTTTAGCAAGTATTAGGCAAACAAATACAGTGTAAAAGATAAGATAGGATACTGGTCTACAAATGTCCAGTTCTGCTCAGGATCTAAGACTTCCAACAAAGCAGCAGCTGGGTCGCCATGAAGGCTTTTACCCTACAAATATAAAACAAAACCATTCTCAACATGTCACACTTTGTAGTATTAAATTGCACAATTAAAGCATTTATTGTTACTTTCTAGATTGTTCAATATTACATGTATGCAAGGTCCCTTTTTTAGGCTTAATTCTGCCACAAACTGCAAAGCCATCTCACCATCTTGTCCACTTCATCCAACAAGATAACTGGGTTCTTGACGCCAACTGTTTTCAATGCATTCAAAATTCTTCCTGGCATGGATCCTATGTAAGTGCGCCTATAACAAGACACCAACAACAATCACCTCAATTTAAAGAAATCAGAAACCAAAAGAAGGAAGGGGAAGAGAGAGTATGCTAAAAAGGTCACAACAATGAGCAGGTACCCACGAACCCATATTCAGATAGTCTCTCTCGCAGCCGTTTTTATGTGTCGTCACGCAATGCTCCTCCACAGAAACTTGGAGGAGCATTGCGTGATGACACTAACAATGGCTGCAAGGGAGACTACCATTCAGACTCCTGATGCACTTCTTGACTGAAGCCAGTATGGCCGAGTGGTTAGAGCACCAGACTTGTAATCCGGAGGCCCATTGTTCAAGTCCCGACCTGACTGCTACCTGGATTTGTTCAAGGTAGTCCTGAGTTCAAAATTTTAAGCCACACTTGTAAAATAGCAATGACTTTCAATTGGTGGCAAAAGCATTTTACAAACAACAAAAATTAATGATGAAAAAGAAATTTAAAAAAAAACATGACCAATGATCTATCTCTTGTCCATGGTCAGTGAAAAGTCTTTTCATTTCATTGCTTCCGGTTGATAATAATATTGATAGAGTCATGGCTGAATTACCAGGTTTTGATAATAAACTATGATATTTTTGTGAACCATGAACAAAAAGGATTTAACTCCAAGGAGTAGTTTGAAATTAATACAGGATGCGTTCAACATGGTAAGTAAACATTATCACCCACCTGTGTCCTCTGATGTCCGACTGGTCGCAAATTCCACCAAGTGATATCCTTAAAGAAAAATAAAATAATAGAAAATTCTTACTAACAAGCTAACAAGGAAGGAGAGATTACAAACACAGTTATGGGAATTTGTCCAGAACCTTTGAAATTCCCGACCAAGTGTATTCGCAATAGACCTTCCAACGCTTGTTTTACCAACTCCAGGAGGGCCAACAAAGCACAGGATTGGTCCTGTAATGGAAAAGGAGATGTGCCACTAAATGAGAAGTTTGCTATAAACTTACCCAATAAAAATAAAATAAAGACTAAAAGACTGGCTGGCTTGCTCTGTCAGTAGAAATCTTACTAAACTGTCTGACTGTGTGTCATAACTGGTTAACTATAAAGCAAAAATAGACGTACAGCATGTACTGCCTTCAATGTGAAGACTTAAAAGAAAATACAACTTACTGAAACTTTACTTACTGCAAACAATAAAAGTTATTACTGTTGAATTTTACCTTTTAAACTGTTTTTTAATTTGCGAACAGCAAGATACTCGATTACCCTCTTCTTTAATTTTTCCAGACCATAATGATCTTGATCAAGATCAAGCCTAAAAAAAATTGCAATAAATGAAAATAATTCATTACTTATACATACTATCAAAATTTAGTTTATTTGGTAAATTTCTTCAATATACTGTAGCTCCCTAAAGATAAATATGTATATGTACAGTATATTTGGGTATGGGTGACTTGATCCCTCTCAGGAAAAGAAACTGGAAAAAGAAACATACAGTACCCCCTGGAATGCTTTCTTTGCCTCCAAAATAGCGAGGACATTCACACTGATACTTCAGAAAATTGATATCTACAGCTACTTGGTTCCTCACCTTGCCTGTGGGATATCTAACTTGTCTTTGGTTTCTTTGCTCCATGGAAGGTCAATCATCCATTCCAAGTAATTCCTTAGAAAGAAAACAATCAAAATGAATTTCATACTCAACAAAGAAAATTAAGTTAAAGTGCATTTACAGTAGAATTTCCCTTTTTTGGCTATCCTGGTGATTCACGATGCTTTGGCAATCATTCTCTAGCCTGGACCTGAGAAATTTATTTTGGTAGTCAGGGTTTCAGTTTTGAAAAGTAACAACCACTTCAAAGTTCATCAACAGATGACATGCTTGTCAACCCCGAAATGTATACCAGATGAGGTAAAAGAACAGACATGGCACTAGAGAAGTCCAAGTCATTGGAACTACCTCTTTAAAATGCAACCTCAGACCAAATTATTATTTTTACCTTGATGTGGCATGTTCAGGGAACTGTGGTGGCATCTTTTTCAGTCTCTACAATGATGAAAAAGTACTGATCAGTATTCAAGGACGGCAGTAAAGCAGTAAACCCTAATAGTCATCTCTCCACAATGGCCACTTTTTTAGGTTCTAGTGCTTTCATTTGTTTACTAATAATAATAATAAAAATTTCATGATAACCTCATAATTCATTCTAAATATTGTTTCACTCCCTTTAGTTTACTTCCCCTCTTTAAAATGAGCTGGCAGTCATGACCAAATTTGGACAATGACAAATGGTTTGAAGAAAGTCCATGTGGGGGTAGGAATACTAATGAGTGCGGGCGACAATGATCGAAGGTCAAAATGCTTTTGCTCCATTGCTGTGCTTTTCGTTAGTTCTACAGGTAG
>CALNXI010000678.1:193638-198638 GCA_942486025.1 Porites evermanni | reverse complement strand
CCGTCCCTTAATGAGAAGTTCTAGTTTGGCAGTCATGTCGATCGGTTGCTGTTTTGCCTCGCCAAGTTTTGCCTGAAATTCCTAATATTACTTTCCTTCAAGTTCCAGTTAACTTGGGATTTTTAAACGACTTCTTAAACCGGAGAGACATCTTTTTCGCACTATTTGAATCAACGGGAGATTTTTTGAAAATTGCGTTCAAGGCCACTGAATCACTTACAAACGAAATAACGCAAATAAAAGCCACGATGTTTCCGAATGCCATTGCTTTTTTCGCGGTTCAATACTGTCAATGAAATATCGCTACTCTCCGACAGATCTAAAGCTTTGTTACTGCCTGGTGGTCTTCTCAAACTTGACTGAATAGGTGCCCCTCTACTGTAAGCAATCATATGAATAGAATAAAATACATACAGCATATAAAGTATATAGAGGTCAATAAATTTGAAACATGAAAACTTCTTTCAAATAACAAGTTAAATTTTTGCGGAAGAAGAAAGGATTCAGTTTCCGCAACTGTACATGACATCTGGAGTGTCACATGGCATAGTCCCGGTGTAATGACAAAGTTCCTCATTTTTCTGAGTTTTTAGTGCAGACGTAGCCAATGGTTCATTCTTGAAAACTGATGGAGTCATTGTGTCACTGCCCGCTTACAAACGTTTATTTGGCTGGGACTTGTGTTTTGGGGATGAGGTTTTAGCAGGTCAGTGCTTCCGTGTCAACCCGGTGGTCTACTGCTGGAGGCACTGTTGTTTTGTTCCGGTGGTTATTGATTAATTTACTCGAGAAACTGTCCCGCAAAAATATGAAAAAGTTTAATCTCAAGAGACAATGTTACAAGGCCCAACGCTTGCTAAAAATTGTTTCCGGACTTTCAATTGAATGCACACAGGTTTCTGCTAAATCAAAGTTATATTTCTAATTACGTGATGCGCCATAATTTATAATAGCAAGAATTATATATAAACTGTGTCTACACAACATTATTCAAGACCCAGATACCTAGAAAAAAGAAAACTGTCTAATCGCACTTCTCTTAGCTTCTCTTGGCTTGAACACTACCAAAAACTGGCATGTAAGTAATGTTTGCTCTATTGCGAGTTAGCTACTTTTAGTTATTAAGATTTTGATTTGAGGTGATTTGAATTGATTTGGCAAATTTAAGATAGTCACGTTGGCTACGGTTTCTCTTTCAGCCATTTTACGGAAAATCTATTAAGGCAACTTAACTGGAGAGACAAGCCTTACCGCATCCATTCGAAAATATCTTCTTTTACTGGTTTACTTTCTTTCCTGACGTCAGGAGCAGTTCTTCAAGAAGAAATAATTAATCGTAATCTTTTGCGCATGATACTTGCATAATCCTTCCCCAACCCAGTTCCTTGTTCCCTTCAGTTTCCGCTTATTTGCTTCGAACTCTCAATAACTCAAATTTTTTCCGATTTCCCTGGAGTGTTGGAGTTATCGGAAGTCGACTGCATTTGATATTTTTCTCTTGCCTTATTGTCGACTCTATGTGTTTTTCAGGCGTCTACTGTTAGTGGACCTTAGGGTGTTATTTCGATAACAAAAGGGGGGAGGGGCGGGGGGTATTCTTTATACTTATACTACTAAGCCTTGCATAAGATTCATGTTGGTTGGATTCTAGAATTGTTCTATCGCCCGGCCCCAATTTCAAGGGATTTTACGCACTTAAAGAGAAAAATGTTAGCAGGAGCCGAAGATGTGAGAGCGAACTCTATGAACTTTGAATTGTAACTCATTTGAATGCGGAGCATGCAGTCTGTGAACAATTAATTACGGGATTCAGCCAGTTAATTCAAAAAGGAAATATCATAATCAATCTTTTATTGGCCTGCGTAATTTTATTTTATGACATCATTGCTTACTTTATTAATTCTAATTTTATCAATCTGTAAAATAGCTCTGTTACGTTCTGTCCCAGGGGATTACTTTAATCAGTTTTTAATTAATACTTATGATGATTTCTTTCAGGGCATTTATAACTAGAATGCAGCCTGTTTTGTCGCCAAAAGGACTAGAGATGAGCTCCAAACCACCACTGGGTAGTGGACTTGGTATCCTTTGTGCATCGAAACTTTGGGTTGTATCTACTATTATAATACCACCCAAAGTTGTCTTCACTTGACACTGCGCCAGAGCTCGCCGCTTTAAACTGACAGTAGGTGGATGGACTGTCAATATGCAGGCTTTGATCACGAAACTGCCAAAAAGGGACCGTCAGATTCTTGCCTACGTGTCCCCGGATGTTGATGTATTCCACTTTCTTGCATTGGCCTCCCCCAATATAATCAACGATTTTAAAGTCCTTGAAGTGTCCACGGAGGTAGTCTCTGAAATCGATGCCGTGCGTCGGATAGCTGCATGTTGCTCGCCAGTGGGTAGAGCGAGCCAGCAGTGATCTCATTCGGGTCTAACTCAATCGGTACTGATTCCAGTTTTGGGAGTTCTCGTTCACTGGTGCGTTTACCTTGAAGGACGTTCTACGGAATTTTGGAAGACCTCGATTAAGACCTATAATTAAGACCTCTTATTAACCCTCGAGTATAGTCAAATAAATATGAGAAAATCGCAAAAAGACTTTTTTTGTAAAAAGATTAACATATTTTTCGTTGATAAATTTCGTGTTAAAAAGTTTGTTCCTTTTTGCGTCTAAAAACTGTAACATTTTGCTTTTAATGGCTGTACATTTTGCTTCAAAAGTTGTAACATTTCAGCTGTTACATTTTGCAAAAACGTTTTTACATATTTTACATTGTAACAACCACGACGGCAAAAGGGGATTGAACCTCGCGGAATAAAACGTACTTGGCTTGCCTTTTTGATAAATTTCTCTTCAAAAAATCATTTATATATTCTTTGCTCATAAATTTGAACTGAAATGTAAAAGAAATCCTCGTTCTTCATTTTTGAGGCTTTCTTTTATTTTGTTTCGCACTTGGTCGCAAAAAGGGAGTTTGTCTCCTTTCCTCTTTTTCTTGTATTGTTTTCAAAGTCAAAACTGTTTGCCGACATTAAATCCATTCCCACGTGCCGCGCCGCCTTTTGGATAGCCTGAGTATCAGGCCTTCCTAAGGGGATAGGGGAGAGGAGATTTGAGATGGGGGAGGGGGGATTCCATCCTTCCCCTTTTCCCCAGAAACGCCTGATACTCAGGGACAGGCTACCTTTTGGATGGTTCGCATTTGTTATCCCACCACAATTAAATTCACACGCCTTGATAGGTGATCACTCAAACATTTTTATTTAAGATCTGCAAAGCATTACACGATGTTGTATCTTAGTCATCTATAAATCAATGTTTTTTATAAATCACGTTTGAGGGCAGCATTCCAATTCTGCAACCCTTTATAAGGCTGTTGCTTCTCCGAACAGATTACATATGAGCTCCAAACCACCACTGAGTAGTGGACTGGTGGGAATGTGTGCAGCGAAACTTAGAGTTTATGGTCTTTATGGACCCATAGTGGCCAAAGTTGTCTTCACCTGATACCGCTTCAGTCTTCATGGTCTTAAACTGACGGTGAGTATTTGTACTGTCAGTATGCAGAGTGTATGAATTTAGCCTCTGCCAGAAAGGCACCTTCAAATGCGTACCCACGTGTCCCCGGGTGTTGATGTATTCCACTTTCTTGCACTGGCGGTCTCCAAGGAAATCAACGATGTTGAAATCCTTGAAGTTTCAGCGGAGGTAGTCTCTGAAATCGATGCCGCGAGTCGGGTAGCTGCATGTTGCTCGCCAGTGGGTGGAGTGAGCCTGCAGTGATCTCATTCGCACCAGACTTAAGCGGTAAAGATTCCAGTTTTGGGCGTTCTCGTTCACTGGGGAATTATACTTGAAAGGAAATTTGCTAAAATGAGGAGGCCCGCGATAACCAACACTCCATGACATCACCAATGTCTATGCAGTACCAGGCTCACATTTCAAATCCCAGTACGCCGGGAAGCTGTTTCCCCTCTTTGAGTCGTAAAGTTTGTAGATACCACATTTAGAAGCACCTCGCAAGAGATAATCAAGGCAAAAGGTCAGACGTAAACTGGAATGATTTGCCGCTGGTGGTTTGGGACAAGCATCTCCCTGTAAGCAAAGAAGATAATAGAAAAATATTGATGTCTTTCCTCTACTTGATCAGAAGACGTCATCAATCTCAACTGTAATCATTCAGTACATTCCTACAGTCTTTCACACATTCATTTGAATATAGTTATAAGAGAATTTCTCACTCACGACTCAGTAAATCGATTAAAGCTGAGGAGTGACGAATTCAAGTAAAAAAAAACACTAAAAGAAGCATAAAATATTAGATGTTAAAAAATAGTCACTTTGCATCCCTCAGTAACGACATTAGGACCTTGTTTGTTATTTCTATTTCGTCACCAACTGCAAAGGTCTGTTGAAGAAATCACTTGGATATAATTACATTCAATAAGATGTATAATGTCGCTTCAGATTATAATAATTAAAATTCTGCTTTAAAACATTTCCTCGGGTTGGAAGATTAATCACAAGTCGTGTATACTTAAAAATGTACTGTGCGATGAATATCTTACAAATAAAATGATGCCAGTAAAAGCCAAGATATTCTGAAATGCAATCGCCGCCGGGTTCCGTTCAGAAAAAGCGCTGTCGGAATCTGCTCAAAGTTTGACAAAATTTGAAGCTTCTGTCGTGACAAGCGTAGAAATTTGAACAAGCACACCAGCTGGGGATTTGCTTAACCGATATCTACTACGTTAATATTAAACTCCCAAAAGGAAATAAATCTTAAACAAGAAAACTTGTTCTACTTAACACGTTAAGTAGAAGACAAAAGGAATAAAAGGGTTATAACAATTTTGACTGAAAGTACTTTCAGTTGTCAAATTTGTCAAAATTTGCGTCATTTTCATTTGGGTTAATTAACTGTACATAGACATTGAGTTCGCTAACTATGCTTGTGCCTGAGAAGTATTTTTACTGTAGTTGTTGTTTTCAT
>CALNXI010000678.1:146138-188638 GCA_942486025.1 Porites evermanni | reverse complement strand
CGACAAGATCGTAGCCCTATTTCAATTTAGATGTCTCAGCAAAGTATATAAATGATGTTTTGACGCGGAAAAATATCAGTAGACAACCTAGGTACGTGTACGCGAAGTTTGGCTCTCTTTTTTGCACAAGTAATGATTGTTACACCGCAAAATGTGACATTAACACAAAAAATATAACAGCATTTGAAGCAAAATGTAACGACTTCTTAACCAGAAATCAGTTACACATTTTAGACGCAAAAAAGTAATAATAATGAGAAACGTAACAAGGCAAAATATCTGTCTTTTTACAAAATAGGAAAGAAATCCTCATTCCGACTCATTGCGGGTTCTCCTCATTTTGTTTGTCACTTGGTCCAGCGCAAAAAGGGAGTTTGTGAGTTTGTCTCCCGCCTTTCCTCATCGTCTTGTCTTGTTTTGAAAGTCAGAACTGTTTGCCTACATCAAATTCATTCCCATGCAGGTTCCGCGTTTTAGACGGTTCAAACTTTTTCTCTCACCACAACTGAACTCAACTTGATAAATGATTGCTCATTACATGTTTATTTAAGATCTGCGAAGCACTACACGATATCGTGTCTAAGTTATCTATAAATCAATCATTTTTTTTTCTCATAAATCAAGTTTGAGCGCAGCGTCACAAGTCTGCGACTCACTCCTTAAGAATGTTGTGTCTCCCGAGCACATTACGGGTGCGCTCCAAACCCCCACTGGGTAGTGGACTGGTCTCCCGGTGTGCAGCGGAACTTGGAGTTGATGGACCCATAGTGGCCAAAGTTGTCTTCACTTGATACCGCTCCAGTCTTCATGGTCTTAAACTGACAGTGAGTGTGTGTACTGTCAATATGAAGAGTGTGTGTATTATGGACCTGCCAGAAAGGAGCCGTCAGATGCGTACCCACGTGTCCCCGGATGTTGACGTATTCCACTTTCTTACACGCGCTTGATCCAAGGAAATCTACGATGTTGAAGTTTTTGAAGTTTCCACGGAGGTAATCTCTGAAATCAATGCCGTGGGTTGGGTAGCTGCATGTTGCTCGCCAGTGGGTGGAGTGAGTCTGTAGGAATCTCATTCGCGTCAGACTTAGACGGTAAAGATCCCAGTTGAGGTCGTCCTCGTTTTGGGGGGCATTGTACTTGAAGGGGATTTTCCTGAATTCTGCGAGGTGCCGATTTGAGGTACTCCACGACGTTACCATGGTCCATGCAGTGTCTAACTCGGACTTCATGTCACAGTAAGCTGCGTAACTCTTTCCACTCTGGTCGTAAAGTTTGTAGATGCCACTTTGAGAGATCCCACGACGCAGATAATCAACGCAGGAGGTTGGACGGAATGAAGTCGGCTTCCCTTCGGTTTTGTTGGGGACGACGACCTTAACCCCAGAAGAGAGAAAAAAATAAGACTTTCTTAAAAAGATATACTCACTTAAAACCTCACTTTTGCTGGCTGCGGAAAATTTCTAAAGGGATTTCGAATAAAGGGATCTGTAAACAACTGAGTCGCTAGCTATTTTCCTCAATCGTTAACTTAACAGTAAGAATCCAAAGAAAGATATTTGTTTTTATCTCGCAAACTGCGAAAGCACTAAATATATTATCACCAAAAAATACCTTATATCCAGGTGAATTGTTCCCGACTATTTTGACGTGTGAACGATAAACGTTTATACTGCGTTTTTTCAGTCTGTCATCGTCAGATGTTGCTACTCCCTGAAAAAGAGGAACACTTTGTCACAGGTCACCGCTTGCAAGTTCTATTTATGTGCTTAATACTCTAGCTTCCAAATCATTGAAGCACACTGTTCGTCGTCGGAAGAGCTTTAACGTTTTTAAATTCAATTCACTGGATAATTACAATGAATACGAAATTGCTTCCGCTTAAACGAGAAAGATTTTAATTTAGAATTTTTCAAAATTCAGCGTTTGGACCTTTTTCTTATGGTCAACACAAAGCGTTTTTGTGGAAGATATAAGCTATAAATCACAAGTCGTGTATAATATGTGCTGTCCGAGAAATATCTTACAAGTAAAATGATGCCAATAAAAGCCAGGATTTTCTGAAATGCCATCGCTGTTCGGGTTCCGTTAAGGTGGCTCCGTAATTAATACAAGAGCATTTTGCTGTGACAAATTTTCCGTCATAACTTTTTGGTTCTTAATGCGATGCCTGCGAAACTTTGCAAAGAACAACAGATACCATTCGGCAATAATACGGAATATTCCGATTTCATTGATGGTAAATATTCCTTGAGAAATTAGCGCTTAAAAGGACCCTAATGTTCAAAGAAAATCGCGTCTAGTAAAAAATTTTGCTGATATTTTTTACTGAAATTTCTGGTATCGGCTTTAATTGATATAATAAATTTGCCAGAGGAATTTCAGAAAAATCGTTGGAGCAGAAGTCCGTAACTAAAAGTCGCTCAAAATTCAGCTGCGAAATTGAGCTAAATTGTTTTTGGAATTTCAAAAATAAATTACTATCAGGTAGAAGGAGCCACCAGTTTGAATTTTCGGGACAAGTAAATTCAATGTTTGCTTATTCTGCAAACAAAAGCCGATTGCCTATCGTGCTATTCTTTAAAAGGTACTTTTCAGTTTTAGAAGCACTATAAATTGCTCCAAACCTTGCTCTGAAGTAGAATGACTTATTCTTCGACATTTTTAAAATATCCCTTTGCAGTTTTGGCTCAAACTCCTGCTGCATACATTTTGATGTATTGCAATGCATTTTCAACGACTTTTACTGCTGTTCGTTGCTTCCAACTCAGGAAAAAAGTATTGGGATTGGACGCTACCTCGTATCAGAGCTCAGATAAAACTGTCCTGCACCTTTGTTTATGACTACAAAATGAGCACGAGCGGCAGTTCTGCGAGGAATTCGCACCTCACCCAGGGGGGACGAACGACAATGATTCCGAATTTTTGCCGAATGGTATCTGTTGTTCTTTGCAAAGTTTCGCAGGCATCGCATTAAGAACCAAAAAGTTATGACGGAAAATTTGTCACAGCTAAATGCTCTTGTATTAATTACGGAGCCACCTTAAAGCTGTCGGAATCGGGTAGCAGTTCGACAAAATTTGAAAGCTTCTGTCGTGATAAGCGTAGCAAAATGAACAATCACACGGGTTGGGGATCTGTTTTACCGCTATATTAACATTAAACACGCGTAAGAAAATGGAGTTAATAAATCAAAAACAAGAAAATATGTTCTACCAAACACGTTTAGCAGTCTAGACAAAAGAACAAAAAGGTATAACTTTGAAAAGTACATTGAGTAGCCAAGTCTGTCAAAATTTGTGTCATTTCCCTTTGTTCCCCATTAGAGTTCACTGTATTAGTTGAGTCTAGGCAAACAAAAACCGGAGACTGACCATGCCATTATTCAATATTTTACAGTGGTAGTTTTGAGTTATTTCAACAGTTTGAGTTGCGAGTGATTTATTCTAACATAAAACGTCGAACTAAACTTTGCATCGACAGATCTTGTTTTAGTTCTCTTTAGTCCTTGTAAAGTTAAAACTGCTTCTTTAGCACTTTGGAAGACAATAACAGTTTTATTCAGAAATAATGAAGATAATTATTTTGTATTCCTTTTACCGGACCCATTCACGCTAAATTAAAATAAGGTCTGGGGCACACGTCAAATCTATAAGTCGCGTCGAATAAATTAAAAATAGTCGACTTAATTCCAGCGTGGTAACAAACGTCGAACCTGCGTCGATCAAGCGCAACTTGTGAAATACCTTATTCTCCTTTGTTTTCGCGGGACTTAAATTTCGCGAAAATTTTCTCGGCACATTTCGCGAGTCTTTAATTTTGCGATCGCGGAGAAAAATTGTGTTTGCAGGGAATTTTATTTCGCGAAATTGACGATTAAGTGACTTTATTTTTTCTTTTTTACAAAAATTGTACGTTAATCAACAATTGAAACAAAACCAATATGCTGTCCCTTAGCGGCAGCTGTATTCCTCCGAGATGTTCTCACGAACGAAACAATATCTACGATCGGTACGCAATCGCAGCTAACAAACGGCTCCGTGGTCGCCTGGCCGATTTGATTATAGGCTATTTGCCCAGAGAGATTCCTAGAGCTACTCGCTTTTTCTTATTGAGAGGTGGGATAGTTCATCTTAAGGTTACTGATGAAAACTATCGTCGATACCCATTGATTCAGGGAGGTCTGGAAAGTCCTGTTGAGGTGATATGTGATTATGGACGATACAACAAGGAACAGGGCAATAATGGAAAGATACAAGACACTTGTAACTACACACTACAAGGAGCAGGGACAGGATGGTCAATTTGACGACTGTACAAAGGATGTATTGGAGGAACTGTGCGAAGACGATTACTCTACTCTGGTAGTCTACTTCGCAAGTTGCACTTCATTAAAACACGGCAATAAGAACGTGTCCCCGTGATAATTTGTTCAAATTCACTCTATATACAATAATAATATACAAGGTAGGAGAGACGAGATGCCATCTTCCCCGCCATACTCGCTTTCAACACAACTTTTCACGAAATTCGAACTTCATCGGAAAATAAACATGCCAGGATCGTAGAAGCAGAATAACAGCAGATATAGAAACCAATGAAGCTTTCCCAGATAGAGAAACCAATCCCACAGACTTTGATAAACTCGAAGGATATATTTTAAAAAGCCCGAGAACATGCATGCTCGCTGAAGCAACGCGCGGCCAAGAAAATGAGGCCTGGACGCTGTTCAAAAAAGGCCAGCACTCGTTAACATCCGTCAAAAGGACCTTGGACACCTTATGATTTTTACACAAGGTACAACTGATTTCTGCTTTTATATCACACTAAGATGATATTTCAAGCTTACCATCCACTAACCACTAGACCACTGAGGATTTGTTGGATGGTATGGAAATAGTTAAAGTACAAATAGCATCAACCCCAACCAAACAAAAGAACTTAACCAGTTTCGAAACAGTGCTTAACCCTGATTAGTGAAGGAAGTACTTAACCCTAATTAGTAAAGGAAGTGCTTAACCCTAATTAGTAAAGGCAGTGCTTAACCCTAATCTGTAAAACGCAGTGCTTAACCGGCTAATCCAAAACGAGAAGGAATACTACGTTGTCTAAACTTCATAAGGTGTCCAAGGGCCTTGCGACAGATGTTAAAAAGTGCTGACCTACAAAAAAAATCCATCCCGGGAGTCCTGGGGTGACCTTTCTGGGGACCGATGCACCATATGCCCAAAGCCACCCTTCCCTGCTGGAAAAATACTTGATAGAAGGCAATTGTTCTTCCTAGCCAATCACAATTCGCCAGAGCAAACCCCGCACACGCGCCTAAATTTAAATAGCTAAAAAACAAATTAAACCAGAATAACCTGCCGAGTTACAAGGCGCCCCATTTCTTTCACTAAGAAATGCAAATAACAGTAATAAAACTATGAAATAACAACGCGAAATACTTACAAGGCGGGCTAAAAACAAGGTTGAATAAAAGGTAGATGATGACTGAGATACTGCTGCTGTGAACTCTCGAGCGAAACGATTTTCTACTGGGTCGCCTTCGAAACGCAATTGAAAAAGACACCATCACTGAAGAGCCTATCTCCCCGGAAGCCCGATTAGCAATTGCTTGTATCGACTTGCTCGCCATTCCCGGAAGCGAAATTCTCTTTGTACAGCGCATGTTCGTCCGGGGGGAAGTAGCTTTTAGCAGATAGGGGAGTCGGTATTTTTGTAACGTTTCCGCAGTCCATTACATTTGAATCAATTCTTTTTGTAATTTGCAAGATTTGTGAATTGAGTTCAGCGCGTGTTTAAAACGGCGTTTGCTGAAACACCGAACCACTGTCGCATTCAGTCCGACTTGGCAAGTCGAACCAATTAATTTGAGTCAAACTTAATTGCGGCAAACGTCGCACCATTCATGATACGGCTATTTCAAAATTAAGTTACAAGAAGAGACTCTACGATTATGTACGTCCAAGCTTTAAAATCACAGACTTACGAATAAATACCGCAGAATCTAATCTCATTGGTTGTTTGTAAGAGGATCATATTCGTTGTATATTCTCGCTCTCTGTTCCATGTCCAACATCTTCGTCGAGTAATTTTTTCCACAAAAAAACTGATTCTTAGGTTATGTTCACACTATAAAGGATAGCCTTTCGCGTCTATATCTATCCGGTATGGTATGAATACCTATCCGATATGACTCTCCACTTTAAAGATCTGCGCGGAACAGCTAATTGCTCCGTTACCAAGGAATCGCGCCGAAATCACCGTTCAAATGTGTGTACCGAAGCCCCATCTCATCCTAAAAGTGTATGGTTTCCGTGCCGGCGCAAAAACTATCCTTTTCGCAATAATTAAATGGAAACCTTGAATGAAATTACACTTCCTCTTTAAGACACATTGGTCAAAAGAGATTCAGAGGGACAGTCTTTACTCCTACAGGTGTTTACAGGGAAAATCTAAGGCAAACTGATCAACCTTTAATCAGTTCAACACGGTATCATCAAGTGCAAGCTTATAATATGGATCAAAAGATATCATTACTAAACCATTTGTATTTGACTCTTTTTGTCGCTGGTTTTCAATAAAGTTTTTAAAACTGTATCTCGGGTCTTGTCAATTTATTTGTCGCCTGATTTAATTGATCCTTGTTAGGTTATTAATTGTTTGTGTTTTTATAATAATAAGTCAAGTTTCTCCCTTGGGGTTTTTACTGTGGAGCCAATTTCTATGCAATTGTGGGCTAGTTAACCCGCATAATTAACTGACTAACGCTACAACTATTTTTTTTTCTTTTTGATCTTCTCTGCGGTTCAGGTAAAACCTCAACAATCTTCAGTAAATCTTTTTATAAGACTTATGAAACGATTTACGAGTGAGTCGAGCAAAGTCTACAAAAATTAACTACGCAAAGCACAGCAGTATATATAGCCTCTTGATGTTACTAAATGGTTTAAAAATTATTTAAACTTAAACTTTCTGGCCCACACTAATCGGCCGCACCAGTGTATATCAATGTATGTTTTCTTTGCGCACGAAGCAGTTGTATAGAAGGGACTCGTTATTCTAAGAAAAGGCCAACAAATATATTGCATCCTTGTCCTTGTTTAATTTCTATTTTATATGGTAAATAAATAGTCACTGGATGATTAAACGTGCGCCTGCTATGTGCCTGCAACAGCGGCTCGATACGTTCCAACAATAGATGGACGAACAGGGACTCTTACATCAAAACCAACGGGAGGAGTACTTGTTTTTGATTTAATAACTNAGACTTATGAAACGATTTACGAGTGAGTCGAGCAAAGTCTACAAAAATTAACTACGCAAAGCACAGCAGTATATATAGCCTCTTGATGTTACTAAATGGTTTAAAAATTATTTAAACTTAAACTTTCTGGCCCACACTAATCGGCCGCACCAGTGTATATCAATGTATGTTTTCTTTGCGCACGAAGCAGTTGTATAGAAGGGACTCGTTATTCTAAGAAAAGGCCAACAAATATATTGCATCCTTGTCCTTGTTTAATTTCTATTTTATATGGTAAATAAATAGTCACTGGATGATTAAACGTGCGCCTGCTATGTGCCTGCAACAGCGGCTCGATACGTTCCAACAATAGATGGACGAACAGGGACTCTTACATCAAAACCAACGGGAGGAGTACTTGTTTTTGATTTAATAACTGTGTCAAAGTAATGGGTCTTTCCGGGCACACATTCATGCTACTCAACGAATTGCATTGGTTAATGGTTCATTATTTAACGCCACTATTACAAAAGAGGTGGACTGTTAAAAAGCTCTGAAAAGTGCAGTTACAGCTTACTTCTTTGACTTATCCTACAACATTATTATTGATGAGCGTGATTACAGACTAACCAAGCACCTTAGTTCTCAAGGGACCACTCGTTTAATTTACATTGGGTAAAGAATCATCACGAGTGAATGGTTAAAAGCCGTATTCTAATACGTAGACATCGGCAAAAATATTGGGCTTTCATTTAAAACACTTGTGGATACCAAAACAAAAAACACACAAACAAATTAACTTACGAATGTTCTCACGAGTTTGCATCTTTCACAAGCCACAGAATGTTCCGCGAGGAAATGGCTTTATATGCCCCACCTAAAAATATCGCAGTTTCGCCATTTGAAAAGAATGTAGACAAGTACCTACAAAAAGCTACTTGTGGCGGTGTTTTTAAGAGGAAAAGAAACCCGTGAACTGTCGTCAAGTGATCGGGGGTATAAGTTAACTGCAATCTGCCTTCGCTTAGATAGGCTGTTGCACGCACCTTCAGTGCTGAACAAGCGATATGGCGTGGATGTTTACCTTCGTAGTCTTTTTTCTACATGTAACTGGTAAGTTCATTAAACACTGTTAACTCTTCTTGTAGGTATTTGGTCAGGGGCACCCAAGGACTTTTTTCGGAGAGATGCAGGCACTTTTACTACTTTTTAGAAAATAACAACATAAGTAGTTAGTAACTTTTTCATGTTCTTTTTTTGCCTAGTTATCCGCGTAATTTTTATCTTATTCGTTCGAACTCAGTGGGGATCTTTAACAAATGTCCACTTGCTCGCAAATTTGCTGACTGCATAGAAAGGGATTTTACCAAAAGGTCCTCCACAAGGTTTTGAACTTAATCACAACTCTTCCCGACACTGTCCCATATGGTATTGGCAATGCTCTTAAACAAGAGAGAATGATCTAAATGTCTTAAAATACTTTTGGCTTGCTCCGAAAAGCCAGTTCTCAATATATTTTTCTTGCTCTAAACGTCTCTTAGGTCAATTAGCTTTTGCCGTCCAGCCTGGTCTTCTTCGAAGAGGGCTTCAGACACCAAAAAGGAGACTGCTGCCACAACAAGACAACAAGAACCAAATTTTTAACCTGACAAAAAAGGCGAATACCCACGTAATTAAAAGCTCTAGTTCCCTGATAAATTGTACATTTTTGTCTTGAAAATAACACGTTGTAGTCAATCCCTTCAGGTATACGGACTTTCCTTTAATCTTGACTAAAAGACTGAAGTAAGGTAACCATGCACTAATTAAAATTTGTTAATAATTGTAATTATACAGCGAAACCCCGTTGCGTATGACCGGGGTGTCCGTATTAAGGGGGTGTCCCTAGGGGGAGCGGGGGGGGGGTTTGACTGTATTGTCTTAAGGGCGACTAAATGGATTAAATATAAGGTGAACGGAAAATTTGTTTGAGAACATTGACACTTGCAACAAAAAGGATAAGTCATAGAATGATAGAAACGAATTATCAGTGGTAAGAGAAAACGTTTTAAAATCTCAGTTTGCTGAGTTTGCAAACGCATAATTTTGATTACTGACCTTTTCGTCTCGAGCCCAGAATCAGTCAGTTAGTTCACCCGTGGAACCAAATGAAACGAGACAGACTGCAGTGAATCGTAGTCTTTCTTCCCTTACCGAACTTAACCTGGAATGGTGCTCTATGGAAAGTAATGTTGTGCTCAACTCGGCCAAAACGAAATCTGAAATATTAAACAGCCCGTACTCATTCACGGCTGCCCGTAACAAAGTGTTGCTCGTTTTTCGTTCCTCCTTCTCTTTCATTTTTGTTTTCAGGGAGCAGAAGTTGCTAGCGATGAAGGACTGGACAAACGTGATATAAACGTGTATCGTTCACACGTCAAGATAACTGGGTACAATTCACATGGACACAATTCGCAGGTAAAATGTCTTAAAACTGACACAATAGTATTCTTGTTTTCCCTTCGTAGAAACAAAGTGCTTTTCCTTAAAATCAGACCGAAAAAAAAATGACCGTTCGTACTTTTTAGCAGAAATTGACACTAAAAATACATGATCAGTTTAAAGTAAATGAGGTTTCAAATCCCAGGGTAGAAAACTTATTAGCAACACAAGCTTTCGATTCCACCACGGAATCTTTATCAAGTGATGGAGTTGGACGTTTTGTCACGTGATTTATACAGTGACAAGTCGTAACGGTCGATAGCGAGGAGCTCCTAACCAGTGTCCCTGTTCAAGTTGGAGCGCGACAATATATTTCGATGGCCTTCCTGAGTCTTCCCTCGCAAGGGTCTTCGTGATAGGATTAAGTAACCCTTCTTCACTAAAATGACCAGATCACAAGACAACTGATCTGTTTTCTGCAGCAAATTCAGTATTTGACATATCATGCTTTAAAAAGTCTTATTCATTCTCTCCTACTAGGGTGTTGCTTCTTCTAACAAAACCATAAAGGAGCACAAGGAACCAAAGAAGCCAATTAGATTCCGTCCACACTCCTGCCTTGATTATCTGCGCCGTGGAATCTCCCAAAGTGGCAGATACAAACTTTACGACCAGACTGGAAAGACTTACGCAGCTTACTGTGACATGAAGTCCGAGTTAGACACTACATGGACTATGGTGATGTCATGGACTCCCGTAAATCGAAGGCTCTCAGCGTTTTTCAAAATCCCCTTCAAGTACAATTCCCCACCAAATGAAGACGCCCTAAAGTAGGATCTTTACCGCCTTAGTCTGGCACGAATGAGATTCCTACAGACTCACTCCACCCACTGGCGAGCAACATGCAGCTACCCAACCCACGGCATCGACTTCAGAGACTACCTTCGTGGAAATTTCAAGGACTTCAACATCTTTGACTTCGTTGGAGAATGCCAGTGCAAGAAAGTGGAATACGTCAACATCCGGGAACACGTGGGTACGGATCTGACGGCGCCTTTCTGGCAGAAGCTAAATACATGGACATTGCATATCGACAGTACCTACACCCACTGTCAGTTCAAGACGGCGAAATCTGGTGCGGCGTCAAGTGAAGACAACTTTGGCTGGTATGGAGACGGCATCAGCAACAAATTCCGCCGCACACAGGGAGACCAATCCACTACCCAGTGGTGGTTTGGAGCTCACCTTTAATCTGTTTAGGGACACAACAGTCTTTCAGTGGGTCAAAACAAACAAAGTACAACAAAGTAACAAAGTACAAGACCCTGTAGTGTTTTAGGAGTTCTTGAATAAAAATGTCTTCGCACACTAATCAAAGTGGATCAATTCAATTTTGCATGATGAGAAAAAGAGGTGTGAATCGGCAAAACGCGCGGAATGAATTTGACTTAGAAAGCGGTGAAACAAAAATATGGGAAAGAAGCCGAAAAACTGCCTTGAAAAACTGAATCAAAGAAAACCGCTAAGAGCAATAATCGGCATCTTTGCGCTTTAAAGAGTATCTGAACTTGCATTTTTATTAAGTTGCGAGGAACAATGCTTCTTGAGCAGCGTAGACGAGCTTTTTTCAAGTCTTTTTTAAGGCCTTCACTTGTGCAATCCAAATAATCTCTTAAACATGTAGATTTTAAAACTGCGCAACTTTTTTAGACCGTAACAAAATTCCATTCCTGACTCTTTGTGATTATTTCTTATTATCAAACTTTACTACTTTTTTTGCCGGGTATTTAAAAATCACCTGGGAGATTAAAAAAATAGCATAGCAAAAAGGGACAAACCGATCCGATTTTCTTTTACAGTATATCTTCTTTACTCAAAACGCGAATCACTTACAAAGATACAGGTGAATTGATGCGAATCAAGGCCACGACGCTTAGATCGCTTCTTTGCCAATTCCCAAAATATTTATCCATGTCAGAATAAACGTCCATTTTGTCGATGAGTAGTAGTCTTTTCAAGTAAGCACCCACGCAAAATCTTATATCACCAATATACCTGTACTTAATATCTTATCAATATAAAATTGAATGAACAGTAGCCGGTGGTCGCAACTTTGCGTTTTGCGACGAGGCGGTGGTTATCCGAGAATTAGTTAAACAGAAAGAACAACACGACAAATAACTGAAACTGTAGAGGGTCTAGGGGACATCAGTAAGGGTGCCAAAGACCTAGACCAAACCGAAACGTAACAAAGGAGAGAGGAACAAGGATTGATCGGACGATAAAAGCCGATCCTTTAGGCCTTAATAATTTAAAAACATATGCTCCCGTCGCTTTTTTTCAGGCATTTCTTAACTAGTATGGTACTAGTGATGAGAATTTGCTTACAAATCTTTGCTGATCATTTCGTCTATTCTTATGACTTTTAAATAATCAATTGAGCAGTATTCCAGTTATAACGAGAAAGTCAAGTTTGAGAGGCTCCAACTTTTAAAACGAGGGAAACGGAGTCGCAAAAAAAATAAAAATTAAAATAATAGCATTGATAATAATAATAATAATAATAATAATAATAATAATAACAATAATAATAATAATCTGTTAATTGAGTGAATTTCGGCCAAATAACAATCACTCACTGAAGTGGAAGTGGCTAGCCACAAAATGGCTTCAGGGTTTGCTGACGTAACAAACGAAGAAGTTCAAAAATAAACGAAGAGGTGGTTACCGACAACCGAAACAAGGCTACGAAATTCGGTTTGGCAGTTTTTACAGATAAACCTTTGTCTGTTATAAAGAATTTATCGATGAAACCGGTGAAAAAGTTTTTTGTTTACAAATTTAAATTAAGTCTTGCGTTATTTTATTTAGCTGGCATGTTCGTGAAAAAGTAAAAGTGTTGTACACTTTGGTTGACTGTTTTCAACACTTTTATTTAAAATCATCATGAAACAGATTACAAGATTCTGTTTTCAATCATCGAGGAACAGTGTCTCAGTCCTGTGACCTCTGCTGTGGTTGTCTCATCTCTGTAATGATTAGAGATGAGCTCCAAACCACCACTGGGTGGTCGAGTGGGTACCCTGTGTACAGCGGAACTTGGAGTTGATGGTCGCATATAGGCCAAAGTTGTCCTCATCAGAAACTGCACCAGTCTTCGCGGCCTTAAAATCACAGTTGGTGCTCAGGCTACTATCAATGTGCAGAGGAGGTCCATGCTTTACTTGGCCCTGCCAGAAAGGTGCCGTGAGATGGAGGCCCCAGTGTCCCCGGATGTTAATGTAGTCCACCTTCTTACACGTACCTACACCCACAAAATCAAAGATGTTAAAGTCTTTGAAGTTGCCACGGAGGTAGTCTCTGAAATCGACGCCGTGGGTCGGGTAGCTGCATGTTGCTCGCCAGTGGGTAGAGTGGTCCTTCAGGGATTTAGTTCGGACCAGATTCAAGCGGTAGAGATTCCAGTTCAGGGAGTTCTCGTTCACTGGATAGTTGTACCTGAAAGGGGACTGGAAAAACGGGGAAAGCTTGCGATAAGCAACACTCCATGACATGACCAGTGTCCATGCAGTACCGGGCTCAGATGTCAAATCACAGTAAGCTGGGTAACTGTTTCCTTTGTAGTCATAAAGCCTGTACATGCCGCATTTGGAGGCACCTCGCAGCAGATAATAAAGACAAGATGTTGGACGGGAGCTGAGTGGTTTAGGACACGCGTTTCCCTGCAAAAAAAGACAAAAAGATGAATGAATGGTGTTGTTTCGTCTGCTTTATAGCAAAGCGTCATTTTTGACTGCGAACCGTTTTAAGTCCTGAAGTCTTTTGCACATTTATTCACGTTCACTTTAAAGGTTTCCTCCTCTTTTGCGTGAACCAGATTTACGCCGAAGAGAGGAGAATTAAAGGAGGGTGAGATAATTCACCTTGCATCCCGAAGTAACATTTGGTCGTCCTTTGCTCTTTGCGTGATGGTCACCAACTGCAAACGTCTGTTAAAGAAAATAAATAATATTCATTTTTTGCGTCTTACGGCTTTAGATATCATAAATTTTGCACTGGGGTTAAATACCCTTTTTGAGCATATTTTTGTCCAATCCTATTTTTTTGGGAAAAGTTGTCGCACACGTAAATTACTCACGATTAACACGATCCCGATCACACCTACGATGGTCTTCAATGCCGCCATCGCCGTTTTTCGCCTTAAATCACAACCGAGTGAAATTCAGAGAAATGGGATGTTTTTGTTTTGTTTTTGCTGCTTGGAAGTTTACTGAACAAACACCGAGGCTAGTATATGCGGTAATCCGGATATGTTATGTGTAATAAAGCGAGGTAAATAAATCTTAACATGAAAACATCTTTCGTATAACATGTTTTACGGAAGAATCACGCGAACAAAAGAGTCACATCGCCAGAAATGCATAGTGAGAGGTGACACTTTCAAACACTCAGAAAATACCAAGGCAATTTTCATTACAGAGAAATGACTAAGAAAAGATCGGAAATCGAAAACAACTGTCCCAAAGGCGTTCGCATTCGCCGACACCCTATCAATTCTATTAGCATTTTTGTTTAATAACTAAATAATTCTGCATTTATACCTACCTTGCAAGTTTTATCCTTTTCGGTTTTAAAGTAAACAGATTTGCAAATTGACTGTAAAGGATTTGTATGGCTGTCGGCGATAAAACGCTAAACAGAGCCCAGTTAAAGTGTTCCAGTTCGCGTCCAAGTTTGTCGTATACAACGATTGGTTCTGGGAGTTGAAGGTGCTTACTTTCAGGTCCAGTCACATTTTACACTTGCCGATTAAAATGTTTTTCCGTTTTTAACTTTGAAAACACCGTAAATTTCAGTATGGGCTCCACGGCTAAATTTCCTGATATTCGCTTTGCAATGTGTCGGCGAAAAATCGTCCAAACTTTACGCAAAACCTCTCGTTCGAGAGATAATTTCTGGCATTTTGAACACGTTTCAGAACAATATTGACAGTATTTTCGTTCAGCGGCCAGTTTTTGACCGTAAATACTGTTGTGTATGCGTATCGTGACAATGAGCCCGTAGCAGACCGGACTTGACAGCGGCTTAAACCACTATGAAAACAGTGTCATGTAATTAACACGAAAAATGTAGTTCGAGATTTCTGGCGATTTGCTGGAGGGCTCCTTCACGGATGGGCGCCGGCCTCCGCACCAATTCTGTCATATTGTTTATCAGTTCTAAATTAAAGTCAATTTTTACGGTATAGAAAAAAATTAAACACAAAGTGCCCACAAAAAGAAACAAAAATTGCGTGGTTCCTGGTTGCTCGTCCCGAGTAAATTCATCGATAAAGACAGGCAATGAGGAGGCAACTATGTCTGTTAACATCCTTGTACGCAATTTTCATATTTTAATATGAAAAATTTATACTCAATCAGTGACAACCCCATTAAATATGATAAAGGAGATCTTAGACCTACTTAGCCCGTGAGGCAAACCGCGCGAGAAAAGCCTGGAAAAAGAAAAATTTAGACTGCTAGCCGTCTAGAAAAATGAACAACAATGCCAAAAGATGGCGTTTTATCACCAGAATAAGAACATGTTGGTGACTAACTTTTCATTGTACTTTACTAATTTATTATTACTTTTCAACACTGGAATCTTTTAATTTGTTCCGAATTCTTCAATGCGCCGAGGTTTGCGGAAAGTACGCAAAGTTCCGAATTTCTAAGCGGAGTGCCGTGGGTAATCATGATATAATTTGGTTATCTATGTATCCAAGAATTTTGGTTGTGACAAAATCGTCCATTCGTATAGCCGCCCCTCCATGTAAGCTGATGTAAGATTTCACATCAGCTTTGGTCCTCTCGTACTCGGTCTCCTCATTGGCTCTGGGGGCCGAGTAGAATAAAGCTCTGGGAGGAGTCCAATGCATTACTTCTGTTGATATTGGACATCCATGTTACGGTCAATTGACATGCAGCTGTCAAAATAGGGTTAGCCCTTTGTACATTACGGTTTTGTTTCCCCACTAAAATGCTCCACCTTAAGAGGCTGTCTCAGTAAAAACCGCCCACTCAATTTCGCGTGAAAAATAATTTTGCCTGAAACTCTGGCGAGTGAAAGGCTTTAGCGAGACTATAACTAAAATGGGTTTGCTTTGATTCCCAATAATTTTCTGGCCGCGCTGAGGGGCGCCGAGTATTTTGTCCCGCCACGGCCATTTTGCACGTCTTGAAAACTGAAAATTTGGCATTTTTTGCGGCGCTGTAAAAAGTTTGATTTGCACCATCTATCAATGAGTTTTACACCTATTTATAGGTAAACATCTCTAGTTTCTCCTGAAAGTAATAGTTATCCGCTAAATTTAGCTGGAAAGACGAAATCAAGCTAAATATGACCCCATCTAATTGCCTTGGAGCGAAAGGCCAAAAATTACCCTGTTTTAAAAGCTTATTTTTGACTTTTGGTACGTAGTTGAAAGCTCTAGACTAAATAGACGCAAAGATAGACCATTTGTTATTAATAATATACAAAACCCCATGTACGATTTCAGTATTTTTAAAGTTATGACCGTTTGTATCAATGCGTATGCGAGCTAATACGATATTTTCAGATTTAGCGTAACGGATCTACCTCAAGCAGATTTCGTCAAAAGTACGGCTTACCTAATTCATTACTGGCACTAACTCACAGATTGAGCTATATTCCAATCCCTGAGATGCCGGACTCCATAACATTCCAGTAAATGTGCTCTAGAAACTGCTGGTATGCGGCCATTTTTAAATCCCATGCTGACAATCCGAAGCTCAAAACAGGTGAAACTGTGTCACGTTTCGAGCTAAATTACTCGGTAAAACAACCGTTCAGTGGTGAAAGTTTGCTCGAGAATCAAAAAATCAACTAGGCAGGTCTCATTTTGAATCAGAAAATTAAGATTTCAGAGCTACAACCTCCAATAAACCTTCTATTCAACCGGCTCTGCCAGGTCAAATGCAGGTTGACACGTAAACCGGAAATGTTGAAACCCGGAAATAGGGAAAACCGGAAATCGCCTTTAGGCCTAGTAGGCCTTTAGCCGTTTAGACTTTAGTTAGTCTTCGGCTTCAGTTAAGGTACAATTAGAGACAGCTGCATTCGTTTAGGGCTTCTTTTCGACGTTGAGACACGTAAAAGATAAAACTTTCCAAACCGGCGTAGCTGTTTGATTCTCACTGAACTGAAACGCATTTCCACGATCGATTGCGTTTGGCAAATAGGCTCCATAAGAAACAGTAAATAACATTAACCGGTTACAAACATTCTATGTGCGCTAACATATCACACTTGTGACTAATACTTTACAGAAGTTGGCTATATATCCAAACTGAATGTGTCGAGATCTAGGAAACCGAGCCAGCTTGGTTGTCTGGGCTTATCTAGTATAGAGGGTCCTTGAAAGTCGCTTGTTAAGGGGGCATTCTGGTTGTTTTTTTCGGGGAAAATGATGGTGATTTGGGAAAGAAATAAATAAGAGTAGAAAACGTATGTATTTCTAACAGCCCCCTAATCCAATATTTTCCAACTTTTCCAACATTTTTAACATCCTCCCTAATTTTTATACATTAAAAACATTCGAAAAATCATCCAGAAATTCTCCAAAAATGATTGAACCAAGGCCTCAATCTTTATTGAGTCATTTTTTGATTCACGGATAAAATGGATAGCGGATAACGCGAGAAAAGCAGCGGAAAGTCATTTGGATTATAGGATATGGTTGCAAGAAACTCCCACTTAATCTAGAGTAGCTTTAAGAGAGGATTTAACTCTGTATGCGTGTTTAGACCCTAAGACCAATATTAACACCGAATGGTAACACTAGTGGCAAGTCCTAGGGGCGACCCTTTTTGTAGACCATAAACCGATGCAATATGGCCAAGAAAGGCGCTAAGACACTTTGTTTTAAGATTAGCTACAAAACACCGTTAAATGGTCGAAAAAATAATCCTACATTTGTCGAAAAATTTGGGTTTTCAGACCCAAAACGAAATCTGCTTAGCTGATGTTTTCATTCTCGGACAAGTCTCACCTCCGGACATTTGTTCTATTTTCTTTCTTACCCAGCTATTTATCTCGAAACGTGACATGCCGTAAAATTCCGAAAATAAGCCCCGGGTGTTATATTTTTCAAAGGCCCTTTTTGAGGGGCTTATTTTTGGACGGGTATATATTCGTAGGAGCTTATGCACGGAGGGACGTTTGCGTTTCAAAATCGATTAGGCTAGCTTATAGTGGGAAGGAAATTAACCGTTTTTGCTTTGTTTTACTTTGTATTTGAGGGCAGTTTTCCAAGCACAAGACCCCAGGGGGCTTATATTGGGAAGGGCGATTTCACGGAGGGTTTTTTGTGTTACGAGTTTGGGGGAGCTTTTACATGGAGGGGCTTATTTCGGAATTTTACGGTAGTTTCAGCATGGGATTCAAATATGGCTGCATACCAGCAGTTTCAAAAGCGCATTTACTAGAATGTTATGGAGTCCGGCATCTCAGGGATTGGAATATGGCTCAGTTTGTGAGTCAGTGCCAGTAATAAATTAGGTAAGTTGTACTCTTGACGAAATCTGCTTGAGGTTTTGAATGAAATATTGGTCAATTTTTTAGTCAGTGCCAGTAATGAATTAGGTAAAGTTTGGGAGGAGACGGAGGAGGAAAATCTAGTTCCTCAATCCTATTGTAAAAATAGTCCAGGGGACGGGAGAAGATTCAGGTAGAGGATCAGTAAAATCTGAAGAAGGCTTTCTCCCCTTCACTCAAGCCTTCCCCTCCCTGATCGGTTTCTTATAAACTTACTCACCGGCCGGGACTATTTATCCACTCTTAACAAGCGATTTTCAAGAACCCTCTATACTATAATAAGCTCAGACAACCGAGCTGGCTCGGTTTCCTAGATCTCGAAACATTCAGTTTGGATATATAGCCAACTTCTGTAAAGTATTAGTCACAAGTGTGATATGTTAGCGCACATAGAATGTTTGTAACCGGTTAATGATATTTACTGTTTCTTATGGAGCCTATTTGCCAAACGCAATCGATCGTGGAACTGCGTTTCAGTTCAGTGAAAATCAAACAACTACGCCGGTTTGGAAGGTTTTATCTTTTACGTGTCTCAACGTCGAAAAGAAGCCCTAAACGAATGCAGCTGTCTCTAATTGTTGGAATTGACTTCGGCTTCTGATTGATTTCAGATTTGCCGATTTCCGGATGATCCGGATTTCCGCATTTCCGGTTTTCCCTATTTCCGGGTTTCAACATTTCCGGTTTACGTGTCAACCTGCATTTGACCTTGAAGAGCCTGTTGAATAGAAGGTTTATTCGAGGTTGTAGCTCTGAAATCTCAATTTTCTGATCTAAAATGAGACCTGCCTAGTTGATTTCTGATTCGCTAGCAAACTTTCACCTCTGAACGGTTGTTTTGCCGAGCTATTTAGCTCGAAACGTGACACAATTTCACCGGTTCTGAGCCTCGGATTGTTAGCACGGGATTCAAAAATGGCCGCATACCTGCAGTTTCTAAAGCACATTTACTGGAATGTTATGGAGTCCGGAATCTCAGGGATTGGAATATAGCTCAATTTGTGAGTCAGTGCCAGTAATGAATTAGGTAAGTTGTACTTTTGACGAAATCTGCTTGAGGTAGATCCGTTACGCTAAATCTCAAAATATCGTATTAGCTCGCATACGCGTTGATACAAACGGTCATAACTTTTAAAATACTGAAATCGTACATGGGGTTTTGTATATTATTAATAACAAATGGTCTATCTTTGCGTCTATTTAGTCTAGAGCTTTCAACTACGTCCCAAAAGTCAGAAATAAGCTTTTAAAACAGGGTAATTTTTGGCCTTTCGCTCCAAGGCAATTAGATGGGGTCATATTTTGCATGATTTCGTCTTTCCAGCTAAATTTAGCGGATAACTATTACTTTCAGGAGAAACTAGAGATGTTTACCTATAAATAGGTAGAAAATTCACTGATAGATGGTGCAAATCAAACTTTTTACAGCGCCGCAAAAAATGCCAAATTTTCAGTTTTCAAGACGTCCAAAATGGCCGTGGCGGGACAAAATACTCGGCGCCCCCCAGCGCGGCCAGAAAGTTATTGTGAATCATGGCAAACCTATTTTAGTTATAGTCTAGATAAAGCCTTTCACTCGCCAGAGTTTCAGGCAAAATTATTTTTCACGCGAAATTGAGTGGGCGGTTTTTACTGAGACAGCCTCTTAAAGCTTCATTTTTCCCACAAAAATGCTCGGTAGTCCCCAAAAAAGTCACTAAAATGCTACAACTGTCCGTGAAATAGAGTGTATCGCGGGCACAGGTGTGTAACTCATTGAGAAAAGAAGGAAATAAAGAGGAAAAACAAAACCAACACCCTCTAACAGTCATTGACTAAATGACATCCACATAACTGACATAAACATAAGCTTGTGGCATAAATCACAAATAATACATAATTACTGATGTGAGAATCGTCATCGTAGTAGTCCTCTCTATTAAGAACATGGCTTGTCACACAGTAGCTTGACGCACTGGTCTGTTTTGAGCCATCGTTGTTACCCTCTCCACAGAGCCAAAAAACATCTGCTTCACTATCCGTTAAGTCTCCCTCCCTATCCTTCGCTTTCTAGGGACGCATACTGCCCGGTTACATCACGGAATAACTGGTTTCTTTTTCCTGACATACTGTAATAACCAATCGGAAATGACATTCATCTCCTTACCAATATCTTCATTCGTGCAACGCCTCACCCAAAGGGTTCTCAATACTCTGGGATAGCACTCTTTTTTTAAAAGCAGCGATTCTTTGCTTGTTCGTCTTCCGTAGGAAGCAAGTCGCACATGCATAAATTGGAACCTGGGAAAGACATGCTCTACAAGAAATTAAACCTCAGGCATACGGACTTTCCTTTAATCTTGTCTAAAAGACTGAAGTAAATTACATTGTAAACACGTGAAAAACCACAATAGGTAACCATGCACTAATTAAAATTTGTTAAAAATTGTAAATACACGGTGAAACCCCGTTCCGTATCAAGCGGGTGTCCATAAAGCGGGGTTTTGACTCTAAGGGCGACTAGCTAACTAAATTAAATATAAGGTGAACGGAAAATTTGTTTGATAAGATTGACACTTGCAATAAAAAGGTTAACTCACAGAATGACAGACATATATATCAAGAGAGAGTCATAAAAGGGTTGTAAAAAGAGACGTCTCGGGTGTATAACTCCCCTTCAGTGTAAGAGAAAACGTTTTAAGAGCGGCTCCGCGTAAATATCAACTAGACGTGGAAATAGTCAAAAAATGACCTGGCCTCAAACTCAGCCAGAATAAAGCCCTATGGGCCCTACTTACAAAATCGTTGGTTTAAGTACGATCGAGTGAATAATATTTTTTTAACGAATTTTTTTTCTTCCCGAGGCCTAAAATGGGCAAAAATCATGCGAAATTAGAGTCATATTCAGTAAGTCACGAGTAATCTGTTCCGTTTTCCGAATTTTACGCAGTGATTTAACCGATTTAACGAATTAACGATTTTTAATCCAACGATACCAACCTAAGACTGTGTTAGTTTAAGAGTCCATAGAACTTCTCAGATGATTCCTCGGAAAGACCTCCAGAAGGAAATGAAAGAAGAATTTGAACTTATAACTGTAACAATTTCACTTGCCGCCACGGCAATGAACGAAAACAACTGTCGAACTGCCACAGGCAAACCAGCTTTCAGTGGAGTTATGCAAAGCATGTCACGTCATGTAATTCTGCCCCACGCATTTGGGAAGGAGGGAAGAAATTCTTCCATGCTGTGCGCTAAAACATTTATGAAATAAAACAAGCTTTGGAATGTATCTTTTGCAACTAGTTAAAGAAAAGAATAACTTTTTCCCCTGTTTTTGCTCGAGGGGCGCTGTGCACTTCTTTTATTTTATCTGCTGTTTATAATGATTGTGTTTCAAGTTCAGAACGTGCATCTATAGCTAGCAATTGGTGTGTTCGAATTTATACCGAATACTGTAGAAAGGATATCAAAGGGCACCAAAGCAGTGGCGGATCCAGGGGGAGGGTCCGGGGGGTCCGGACCCCCCATCAGACTGTCGAACTGCCACAGGCAAACCAGCTTTCAGTGGAGTCATGCAAAGCATGTCACGTCACGTAATTCTGTGCCCTAAAACATTTATGAAATAAAACTAGCTTTGGACTGTTTTATCTTTGCCCTCCCTTGAGGGCAAAGGTGCCTCTTCCGCCGATATAATCTTGGACTTGATGAGCATCCCCACAAACGAAAAGTGGGAATTTTTTTTTCATCTTTGATCTCAACAACGTTAGCCTCAATTTTTTCATTTGACCTTCGCTTTATTTACAGACTGGTATAAATGGGAAAATATGACTCCCCTGAAAATGCCATCAAGGAGGCTAAATGTTTGGTTGCCTCTTAGGCCAAATTCACTTCAGGGATCCGGATTTCTTGTCAGTGGAACTTGTGGAAGGCACAAATGTAATAACTGGACCCAAGTGTAATAAATGATCCGTAATAACATTTGAACCCAAGTGTAATAAAGGTTTCATCTGTCACGACTGAGATAATATGAGACATGTCCACAACAGCCTAAACATGGTTATCTTAACTTAAAAAGCTGACATCACGGTTCATGTGACCAAACAGAACTAGAAAAAAAGGAACGAGAAAAAATGCCATAGAATCTAGCAATGGCTCTCAGTTAAAGTTTTGGTAAATTTTTGCTTTGAACCGTGCTTTTAAAAAAATTCATCGCTCCAGAACAAATAAATATGTCATTCCCGTTCGCTTACACAAAAGTGCCAGGCTAAACAATTTTAAACCCAGTGGACTGATCTGTTATTATTTTTTCCCCTCTACCCTCTGACTTCTTGTCATTTTCACTATTTCACTCACGGCTGAATTTTATTGATAGGATTTCATGACTGTCAGTACTTTGCAAAAATAAGTTCCCGCAAATAAAAATTACCGCACAAATTTTTCCCGCAAAAACTTACTCTAGAGGAAATACAGGGGCACCCAACAACAATTTTCGGAAAAATATCTGTTCAGAAGACGATTTGAGATCTAGAATTTTCGGAACATTTGTTGTAAAATTTCTTGCTTCCATGCCTCTCCTAGGATTTTCGAACAAATAAAAAATGGTATACTTGCCCATTTTTAACTAATTTTTACCCTAAAAAGTTCTCCTAGAATTTTCGGGAGCCTATTTTCTGGCTAAAATTTTCGAAAGGTAAGTCTTGATCCCTATAATTTTCGGATCACTAGACTTTCAGCTAGGAAATCCGAACAGATGAAAAATTTTTAGGGGATAAAAATATGCCTATGTCTACCGTTTAAATACTAAAATACGTTTATGTTTAAGTGGTTTTGAAGTATATTTTTCGTTGGGTGCCCCTGGAAATACTGAATGATCTAACTTAAATTCACTACACAAGAATACAGTACCAAGAAATCGTGTCTGTTCAATCACAACTGGTCTCTTTTTTTCAGAAAAATACTGACGCACACTTAGTGTTGTTTGAAAATATGTATTTCTATTGCACGTACTCAATAAAAACTACAATATTATCAGTGCTGGGTACTGGGTTCTTTCTGAAATCGCAAAAAATGATCCCCAGCAAGAAAAACAAGTCTGTCCTAATCGCAAAAATTAGTTCTCACAAAACACAAAAAACCGCCAATCCGCAAAAATAAACTCCTGCAAAAATTTCGTTCCACACGGTATCCGTTAGAAAAATGATCGGTCGGTTGATCAACCAGGGCCAGGTCGTTATTTTTGGTTCCTTACTTGCGTCAGTTCAGGTTTAATAGACTACCTTTGTAATCACCGATTTTGTTCATAATTATGTACTTTAGTTTTAAATTCAATTTTTGTAACGACCCCACAGTATCAGCCCACGACAAAGGTTCGTGTTCCAAACGGACTAATATCGGAAAAAATGATATCATGTGTTTTCGTTTGTTTGTACTGGCTTTCTTTTCTCTTTTCGCCGCTCAGTTCCTTCGATTTTGTCCTTTCAACTTGTCCAAATCTTTTTTTGAGATCCGAATGTGGCCACTAGTTCATTGGCTTCCGAAGAGCTCATTCCCTGTTGCTGGCTTTTAGTCGGGATGTTTCAACGCAAGGAACCACCGAACCACAGGAAACCGAATGATTAGAAAGGCTCGCAACAAATATGTCTCTTGTTCCTCTAGGATACACATGATCAGGCACAATTTTGATATTACATAAATAAAATTATACTGTTTTTCGTCCTACAAGTGAGCCTCTTAAAAAAAATTGATTTCTTGCACGCACCAGCATAAGCCTTGATTGGCTCCGAACTCAGAGTAACATCTTTGCCAGGGGGAGATCCAGGAATTTTTCATTGGGGGGGTGGTGAGAAGGTCCAAATTTCGGTTCAGAAAGGACTATTGAACTTTTTGGGGGCAAATTACTTTCCCCCACACCCCCTCCCACTAGTCACTGATAAGGCAGAGACGACTACGTGTTTCTCAATCTGTGAAAGCCAGTCGCCATTGGCGCAGGAAATACTGCTTTGCGAGCAGAGACGAACAGATCATTGGAGGGTACCCAATTACAATCACATTTTTTAATATCCCTGGAATTTAGTTTAGTGGAAAATTACAACACGCGTTTCATTAAAAAATTCAGCCAGTTAAAACAGTGACATGCAATCCTATCTTTGTAAGGATTTTAGTCTCAAACAAGTATCGGGTCTGATGGGGGGTCCGGACCCCCCGAACCCTCCCCCTGGATCCGCCACTGCTTTGGTGCCCTTTGATATCCTTTCTACAGTATTCGGTATAAATTCGAACACACCAATTGCTAGCTATAGATGCACGTTCTGAACTTGAAACACAATCATTATAAACAGCAGATAAAATAAAAGAAGTGCACAGCGCCCCTCGAGCAAAAACAGGGGAAAAAGTTATTCTTTTCTTTAACTAGTTGCAAAAGATACATTCCAAAGCTTGTTTTATTTCATAAATGTTTTAGCGCACAGCATGGAAGAATTTCTTCACTCCTTCCCAAATGCGTGGGGCAGAATTACATGACGTGACATGCTTTGCATAACTCCACTGAAAGCTAGTTTGCCTGTGGCAGTTCGACAGTTGTTTTCGTTTTGCCGTTGCGGCAAGTGAAGTTGTTGCAGTTATAAGTTCAAGTTTTTCCTTCATTTCCTTCTGGAGGTCTTTCCGAGGAATCGTCTGAGAAGTTCTATGGACTCTTAAACTAACACAGTCTCAGGTGGGTATCGTTGGATTAAAAATTGTTAATTCGTTAAATCGCATAAATCGCTGCGTAAAATTCAGGACAGGGAACAGATTATTCGTGACTTTTGTCGTATTTTTTTACCGCTTTGTGGACTTTTTGACACTTAATACTTTAACTCAGCTTTATTTAAAAAAATTTATACACATTTCGGACCAATATCGCCTCAAGAAGTTACCGAATAATTAAAGGTTTGGCGCCTACCATAATTCGCATTTGGTTGTGCTTCGGTCAGAGGTCACGTTTTTTCGCCCGTTTTTAGTGTAATATTTACATTTGCTTGGCTTTGTGAGCGCTCGTGATTTCATTTACCCAAAAATTTTATTTCGCTAATTTGAAGAAAAAAGAATTCTCTTTCAGACTAAACAAGCCTTGGTGTTCAAAGCCATGTACCAATCCGCTTTTTTAGCTCGTGAAAAAGTGCTAAATTTTGACGGTTGATTAAGCGATTTTGAGTCAACAACTTTGAAAATTTCTTTAAAAATCTCTTGTTGACCAAATCGCGAACTAATCAGTTAAAATTATAGAGGAAAGATAGTAAAAATACGAAGTGTCATTATATTTTAGTTGCCAACTTTATTGTGAAATTTACGAGTTACTGAATATGACTCTAATTTCGCATGATTTTTGCCCATTTTAGGCCTCGGGAAGAAAAAAATTCGTTAAAAAAATATTATTCACTCGATCGTACTTAAACCAACGATTTTGTAAGTAGAGCCCATAGGGCTTTATTCTGGCTGAGTTTGAGGCCAGGTCATGTTTTGACTATTTCCACGTCTAGTTGATATTTACGCGGAGTCGCTCTTAAAATCTCAGTTTGCTGAGTTTGCAAAGCGCATAATTTTTAATTTATCTCGAGCCCAGTATCAGTCAGTTGGTTCACCCGTGTAACCAAATGAAACGAGACAGACTGTGAATCGTAGGCTTTCTTCCCTTACCGAACTTAATGGTGATATTAAAAAGTTGTGCTCCAATCAGCCAGAACAAAATCTGAAATATTTTAAAAACAGTACTCATTGGTTGCCCGTATCAAAGTGTTGTTCGTTTTTCGTTCCTTCTTCTCATAGTTAATAGATTGGAATGGTTATGAAACCCGCCAGACGCCTTTCATTTGTCATGTGTTTTTGTTGACCTGACGGTGCACAACGTTTTATAGCATTCCTAGCATTTGGATCTTACTGACCAATAAAAACGTCGCATCAATTTACTCCGTCGCAATTTGCCAAAAGAAAACAAAGGATTGTGCACCTTCAGGGAGCTTCCAACATAAACTTTAGCACTGTGGTTTTTATATTTGATGTTTGTTGCCTTTCATAACCAGCCTCCTCTATGTTCTTTTTTTTCAGGGAGCAGAAGTTTCTAGCGATGAAGGACTGGACAAACGTGATATAAACGTGTGTCGTTCACACGTCAAGATAACGCGGTACAATTCACATGGACACAATTCGCAGGTAAAATGTCTTAAAACTGACACTATAGTATTCTTGTTTTCCCTTCGTAGAAACAAAGTGCTTTTCCTTAAAATCAAACCGAAAAAAAAGACCGTTCGTACTTTGTAGCAGAAATTGACACTAAAAATACATGATCAGTTTAAAGCCGAATGAGGTTGTAAATCCCAGGATAGGAAACTTATTAGCAACACAAGCTTTCGATTCCATCATGGAATCTTTATCAAGTGATGGAGTTGGACGTTTTGTCACGTGATTTATACAGTGACAAGTCGTTACGGTCGATCGCGAGGAGCTCCTAACCAGTGTCCCTGTTCAATGCTGGAGCGCGACAATATATTTCGATGGCCTCCCTGAGTCTTCTCTTAAAAAATGTCGTCTTCTCTCGCAAGGATCTTCATGACAGGATTAAGTAACCTTTCTTTGCTAAAATGACCAGATCACAAGACAACTGATCTGTTTTCTGCAGAAAATTCAGTATTTGGCATATCTTGCTTTAAAAAGTCTCATTCATTCTCTGCCACTAAGGTGTTGTTTGTTCTAACAAAACCATAAAGGGACAAAAGGAACCAAAGAAGCCAATTAGATTCCGTCCAAACTCCTGCGTTGATTATCTGCGCCGTGGGATCTCCCAAAGTGGCAGATACAAACTTTACGACCAGACTGGAAAAACTTACGCAGCTTACTGTGACATGAAGTCCGAGTTAGACACTGCATGGACTATGGTGATGTCATGGACTCCCGTAAATCGAAGGCTCTCGGCATTTTTCAAAATTCCCTTTAAGTACAATTCCCCACAAAACGAAGACGCCCTAAACTGGGATCTTTACCGCCTTAGTCTGGCGCGAATGAGATTCCTACAGACTCACTCCACCCACTGGCGAGCCACATGCAGCTACCCGACCCACGGCATCGACTTCAAAGATTACCTCCGTGGAAATTTCAAGGACTTTAACATCTTTGATTTCGTTGGAGAACGACAGTGCAAGAAAGTGGAAGACGTCAACATCCGGGGACACGTGGGTACGGATCTGACGGCGCTTTTCTGGCAGAAGCTAAATACATGGACATTGCATATCGACAGTACCCACACCCACTGTTGGTTCAAGACGGCGACATCTGGTGCGGCGTCAAGTGAAGACAACTTTGGCTGGTATGGAGACGGCCTCAGGGAGACCAGTCCTCTACCCAGTGGTGGTTTGGAGCTCACCTTTAATCTGTTACGGGCACAACAGTCTTTCAGTGGGCCAAAGAATTGTAACAAAGTACCCTGTAGTGTTTTAGAGGTCTTGAATAAAAATGTCTTCGCACACTAATCAAAGTGGATCAATTCAATTTTGCATGATGAGAAAAAGAGGTGTGAATCGGGCAAAACGCGCGGAATGAATTTCACGTCGAAAGCGGTGATTAACAAAAATATGGGAAAGAAGCCGTGAAACTGCCTTGAAAAACTGAATGAAAGAAAACCGCTAAAAGCAATAATCGGCATCTTTGCGCTTTAAAGATATTCTGAACTTGCATTTTCATTGAGTTGCGAGGAACATTGCATCTTGAGCAGCGTAGACGAGCTTTTTTCGAGTCTTTTTTAAGGCTTTCACTTATTCAATCCAAAATACTCCCTTAAACATGTACATTTTAAAACTGCGCAGTATTTTTGGACCGTAACAAGAATCCATTCCTGACTCTTTGTGATTTCTTATTATCAAACTTTACTGCTTTTTTTGCCGGGTATTTAAAAATCACGTGGGAGATTAAAAAAGTAGCACAGCAAAAAGGGACAAACCGGACCGATTTTCTTTTACAGTATATCTTCTTTACTCGAGCCCCAGGCGATACTCACCGCACTATATAAAAACGCGAATCACTTACAAAGATACAAGTGAATTGATGCGAATCAAGGCCAAGACGCTTAGATTGCTTCTTTGCCAATTAACGTTCATTTTGTCGATGAGTAGTAGTCTTTTTAAGTAAGCACCCAAGCAAAATCTTATATCACCAATATACCTGTACTTTAAGATATCTTATCAGTATGAAACTGTACTTATAAATGCCCGATGCCGCGCGTAATCTCGTGGAAAAGGATGAACAGTAGCCGGTGGTCGCAACTTTGAGTTTTGCGACGAGGCGGTGGTTATCCGAGAATTAGTTAAGCAGAAAGAACAACACGACAAATAACTGAAACTGTAGAGGGTCTAGGGGACATCAGTAAGGTTGACAGGAATTTAGGACAAACTAAACAAAACGTAACAAAGGAAAGAGGAACAAAGATTGATCGGACGATAAAAGCCGATCCTTTAAGCCTTAATAATTTTAAAACACAGGCTCTTGTCGCTGTTTTTCACGCATTTCTTAATCAGAAAGGGAACTAGAGATGAGAATTTGTTTACATATTAATATCTTCACGCTTATCTTTGCTGATCATTTCCTCTGTTCTCATGACCTATAGACGTCTCACAAAAATAAACGAAGAGGTGGTTGTCGACAACTCGAACAAGGCTACGAAATTCGGTTTGGCAGTTATTAGAGGTAAACCTTTGTCTGTTAAAAAGAATTTATCGATGAAACCGGTGAAAAAGTTTTTTGTTTACAAATTTAAATCAAGTCTTGCGTTATCTCATTTAACTGGTATGTTCATAAAAAAGTAAAGGTGTTGTACACTTTGGTTGACTGTTTTCAACACTTTTATTTAAAATCATCATGAAACAGATTACAAGATTCTGTTTTCAATCATCGACGAACAGTGTTTTAGTCCTGTGACCTCTGCTGTGGTTTTTTTACCTCTGTAATGATTAGAGATGAGCTCCAAACCACCACTGGGTGGTCGAGCGGGGACCCTGTGTGCAGCGGAACTTGGAGTTGATGACCCCATAGTGGCCAAAGTTGTCCTCACTGGAAACCGCACCAGTCCTCGCGGCCTTAAAGTCACAGCTGGTGCTCAGGCTACTGTCAGTGTGCAAACTCCATTTATGTATAACCTGCCAGAAAGGTGCCGTAAGATGGAAGCCCCTATATCCCCGGATGTTGATGTAGTCAACCTTCTTGCACGCGCCAGCACCCACAAAATCAACGATGTCAAAGTCTTTGAAGTTGCCTCGGAGGTAGTCTCTGAAATCGACGCCGAGGGTAGGGTAGTTGCATGTTGCTCGCCAGTGGGTAGAGTGAGTCTTAAGGGATTCAGTTCGGACCAGATTCAAGCGGTATACGTTCCAATTCAGGAAATTCTCGTTCAGTGGTGCGTTGTACTTGAAAGGAAGACCGCGAAACGGGTAAAGCATGCGATTGGCAACACTCCATGACATCACCAGTGTCCATGCAGTACCTGGCTCAGATGTCAAATCACAGTAAGCTGGGTAACTGTTTCCGTTGTAGTCATAAAGCCTGTACATGCCGCATTTGGAGGCACCTCGCAGCAGATAATAAAGACAAGAGGTTGGACGGGAGCTGAGTGGTTTAGGACACGCGTTTCCCTGAAAACANCCGGATGTTGATGTAGTCAACCTTCTTGCACGCGCCAGCACCCACAAAATCAACGATGTCAAAGTCTTTGAAGTTGCCTCGGAGGTAGTCTCTGAAATCGACGCCGAGGGTAGGGTAGTTGCATGTTGCTCGCCAGTGGGTAGAGTGAGTCTTAAGGGATTCAGTTCGGACCAGATTCAAGCGGTATACGTTCCAATTCAGGAAATTCTCGTTCAGTGGTGCGTTGTACTTGAAAGGAAGACCGCGAAACGGGTAAAGCATGCGATTGGCAACACTCCATGACATCACCAGTGTCCATGCAGTACCTGGCTCAGATGTCAAATCACAGTAAGCTGGGTAACTGTTTCCGTTGTAGTCATAAAGCCTGTACATGCCGCATTTGGAGGCACCTCGCAGCAGATAATAAAGACAAGAGGTTGGACGGGAGCTGAGTGGTTTAGGACACGCGTTTCCCTGAAAACAAAGAAAAGGATGAATAAATGATGTTAGTTTCGTCTGCTTTATCGCAAGGGTCATTTTCACCTGCGAATAGTTCAGTTAAGTCCTGAAGTTTTACGCACATTCATTCATATTAAGTTTTAAGAGTTCCTCGTAACATTTGCGTGAAACAGCTTAAAAGCCGAAGAAAGGCGAATTAAAGAAGAGCGAAATAACTTACCTTGCATGCTGAAGTATTATTTGATCCTCCTTTGTTCTTTGCGTGATCGTCACCAACTGCAAACGTCTGTTAAAGAAATAAATAATATCCTTTTTTTGTAAGCGTCTTACGGTTTTAGATATCATAAATTTGGCACTGGGGTTAATAATGATTTTGAAACGTTTTTTTTTTTTTCCAGAAAAGTTGTCGCACACGTAAATTACTTACGATTAACACGATCCCGATCAAACCCACTATGGTCTTAAATGCCGCCATCGCCGTTTTTCGCCTTAGATCGTAAACCGAGTGGAACTTAGTCAAATTCAGGGAAATGCGATGTTTTTGTTTTGTTTTTGCTGCTTGGAAGTTTACTGCACAAACACCGAAGCTAGTATATGCGGTGCTCCGGATATGTTATATGTAATAAAGTGAGGTAAATAAATCTTAACATGAAAACATCTTTCTCATAACATGTTTTACGGAAGATTCAAGCGAACAAAAGAGTTTATAGCCGGAGGGCTCCTTCAGGGATGAGCACCGGCCTCCGTAACAATTCTCTCGTGTTGTTTATCAGTTCTAAAAAGCCATTTTTTTACAGAAAAGTAAAAATTGGACACAAAGTGCCCACAAAAAGGAACAAAAACTTGCATGACTACTGGGTGCTCGCCCCGAGTAAATTCATCGATAAAGACAGGCAATCAGGATGCAACTATGTCTGTTAACATCCTTGTAAGCAATTTGCATATTTTAATACGAAAAATTTATACTCAATCAATGATAATGCCACTAAATATGAAAAAGGAGCCTTTAGATCTTCTTAGCCCGTCAGGTAAACTGCGCAAGAAAAGGAAAAGAAAAATCTAGACTGCTAGCCGTCTAGAAAAATGAATAACATTGCCCAAAGAGCGCGTTTTATCACCAGAATAAAAACATGTTGGTGACTAACTTTTCAATGTACTTTACTCACCTATTTTTTTTTTTAACACTGGAATCTCTAATTTGATCCACCATACGCTTCAATGCGCAGAGGTTTGCGGAAAGTACGCAAAGTTTGGAATTTTTTTAAGCGACGTTCTCGCATCTGGAGTGAACGAAGCGCGCAGCGGAGCGCCGTGGGTAATATAATTTGGTTATCCATGCATCCAAGAATTTCGGTTGTGACAAAATCGTCCATCCGTATGGCAGCCCTCCATGTTAGCTAATGTAAGATTTCACACCAGCTTTGGTCCACTCCTACTCGGTCTCCTCAGTCGCTCCGAGAGCCGAGTGGGAAAAAGCCCTGGGAGGAGTCCAATGTGTTGATATTGACAGCCATTTTATGGTCAATTGACAGCGTTAAAAAAGAGTGTGACTGTATCGCGGGCGCAGGTGTACAACTCATTGAGAAAAGAAGGAAATAAAGAGGAAAAACAAAACCAACACCCTCTAACCGTCATTGACTAAATGACATCCACATAACTGACATAAACATAAGCTTGTGGCATAAATCACAAATAATACATACTTATTGATGTAAGAATCGTCGTCATCGTAGTATACTATCTCTTTACACCGAGGCTTCTCACACAGCAGCTTGATGCACAGGTCGGTTTTAAGCCATTGTTGTTAACCTCTCCATAGAGCCAAAAAAATTGGGTAACTGTTTCCGTTGTAGTCATAAAGCCTGTACATGCCGCATTTGGAGGCACCTCGCAGCAGATAATAAAGACAAGAGGTTGGACGGGAGCTGAGTGGTTTAGGACACGCGTTTCCCTGAAAACAAACACAAAAGGATGAATAAATGATGTTAGTTTCGTCTGCTTTATCGCAAGGGTCATTTTCAACTGCGAACAGTTCAGTTAAGTCCTAAAGTTTTTAGGACACTCATTCATATTAAGTTTTAGGAATTCCTCGCAACATTTGCGCGAAACAGCTTTAGAAGAAAGGCGAATTAAAGAAAAGTGAAATAACTTACCTTGCATGCCGAAGTATTATTTGGTCCTCCTTTGTTCTTTACGCGATCGTCACCAACTGCAAATGTCTGCAAATAAATAATATCCTTTTTTTAAAGAGCGTCTTACGGTTTTAGATATCATAAATTTCGCACAGGGGGTTAATAATGATTTTAAACATGTTTCTGTCTAATTCTTTTTTTTTTCCAGAAGAGTTGTCGCACGTAAATTACTTACGATTAACACGATCCCGATCAAACCCACTATGGTCTTAAATGCTGCCATCGCCGTTTTTCGCCTTAAATCGTAAACGAGTGGAACTTAGTCAAATTCAGGGAAATGCGAAGTTTTTGTTTCGTTTTTGCTGCTTGGGAGTTTACTGCACAAACACCGAAGCTAGTATGTGCGGTGCTCCAGACATGTTATGTGTAATAAAGTGAGGTAAATAAATCTTAACATGAAAACATCTTTCTCATAACATGTTTTACCGAAGATTCAGGCGAACAAATGAGTTTATAGCTGGAGGGCTCCTTCACGGATGAGCGCCGGCCTCCGTAACAATTCTGTCGTGTTGTTTATCAGTTCTAAAAGTCATTTTTTTTACAGTAAAGTAAAAATTAGACACAAAGTGCCCACAAAAAGGAACAAAAAATTGCATGACTACTGGGTGCTCGCCCCGAGTAAACTCATCGATAAAGACAGGCAATCAGGATGCAACTATGTCTGTTAACATCCTTGTAAGCAATTTGCATATTTTAATATGAAAAAATTATACTCAATCAATGATAATGCCACTAAATATGAAAAAGGAGCCCGTAGATCTCCTTAGCCCGTCAGGCAAACTGCGCAAGCAAAGGAAAAGAAAAATCTAGACTGCTAGCCGTCTAGAAAAATGAATAACATTGCCAAAAGAGCGCGTTTTATCACCAGAATAAAAACATGTTGGTGACTAACTTTTCAATGTACTTTACTCACCTATTTTTTTTTTCTTAACACTGGAATCTCTTAATTTGATCCACCATACGCTTCAATGCGCAGAGGTTTGCGGAAAGTACGCAAAGTTTGGAAATTTTTTAAGCGACGTTCTCGCCTCTGGGGTGAACGAAGCGCGCAGCGGAGCGCCGTGGGTAATATAAGTTGGTTATCCATGCATCCAAGAATTTCGGTTGTGACAAAATCGTCCATCCGTATGGCGGCCCCCCATGTTAGCTAATGTAAGATTTCACACCAGCTTTGGTCCACTCCTACTCGGTCTCCTCAGTCGCTCCGAGAGCCGAGTGGGAAAAAGCCCTGGGAGAAGTCCAATGTGTTGATATTGACAGCCATTTTATTGTCAATTGACAGCGTTAAAAAAGAGTGTGACTGTATCGCGGGCGCAGGTGTCCAACTAATTGAGAAAAGAAGGAAATAAAGAGGAAAAACGAAACCAACACCCTCTAACCGTCATTGACTAAATGACATCCGGATAACTGACATAAACATAAGCTTGTGGCATAAATCACAAATAATACATACTTACTGATGTAAGAATCGTCGTCATCGTAGTATACTATCTCTTTACACCGAGGCTTCTCACACAGCAGCTTGATGCACAGGTCGGTTTTAAGCCATTGTTGTTAACCTCTCCATAGAGCCAAAAAAACCCTCCTTCACTGTCTGTTTCCATTGGATTGTAGGTCACACTATCCTTCCCTTCCTAGGGACGCATACTGCTCGGTTACATGACGGAAAAAATCGTTCCTTTCTCCTGACATACTGTAATAACCAATCGGAAATGATGTTCATATCCTTACCAATATCTTTATTCGTGCAACGCCTCACCCAAAGGGTTCTCAATACTCTGCAATAGCACTCTTTTTTAAAAAAAAGCTGCGATTCTTTGCTTATTCGTCATCCGTAGGACGCAAGTCGCACATGCATAAATTGCAAACTGGGAAAGACATGCAGACATGCTCTAAAAGGAAATTTCTTAATTCACTCAAGACTTTCAGATCCATAGCTGGCGCACTTAAGATCTCCTTACTGCTATCACCGTCCCTCTGGTTTTTAGTGCCAAGATACGTGAGGTGATCTTTATCTCCCAGCACCAAGAGCCATCACGGCTCTTGCCAGCACTAAATTAGAAGGTAGAACTATTAAGCAGCATAATACACTAAACCTCAAGAAGGAGGTGCTGAAAATCCATCTCAAAAGCTGAAATTACTGAGCTTGACTTTCAAATGACTTTTATTGAACTTAAACATTTATTTACTTTTTTAAAAACCTATAAAAATCTTATATGTACAGTATAATATCTTCTTAAAGAAAATACAAATATCTATTCTAGTCCAGGATAAAATATTTGATTCTTCCATTCAATCGTGATAGTTTTCTGTTTAGTTCTTCCATCGCAATTGCTGTGTTTAAAAACAAAATAAATGAATAAACAAATAAATAAACAGAACCTGTTAATTATGGCACGGAGAAAACTCTTCTAGTCGCTGAATAAGAAAAGATCCGCAAGCGCGCAACGATAACGGTAAGCGTGAGCGGTTGAAAGCTAAACGGGGAGGAGAAGGGTTGGGCTGGACTTACGCTCTATTGGAGCGTCACGCTTTTGTACTCACCAGGAGGGTCGTTGCGTGACAGACCACAGGAAGCCTGCGCTGGTGGCAATCTAACAATGAAGTGACTAGACACCTTTTGATGGAAACCTCTACGCTGTGTCCTTTACAGGTAGAATTTAACATGGACTGCATGGACAACGTGAATGTGCAACGGCAAGGAAGGGTGAAATTACTTAAACGACTCCAGCGGTTCGGACAAGTAGCCCAGCCCTCACCCCCTCGAACCTGGCCCCACCCCAGCGGTCATGTCCACTATTGCCGCACTGTTACGGTCCGTTAAGAGTAGTTGACGGATCGTACGCTCCGTACAAACCGTTAACATTATTAACAGTCTGCATTCTTATAGCATACGGAGCGTGCATCTCATGATTACATCAGGGAACAGTATGTTACGGTTCGTACGATCTGTACGATCCGTACGCTTGATTGATACAGATCGTATTAATTCCTCGTTATATAAGCAAGCAAAACAAGCACGCTCTAACAGTAGTGTTCCTCGTTCTATAAGCCATAAACCAAAACAGGCGCGCTACAACAGTGTTGTTGCTACTTCTGTAAAGTCCGTGACTGCATATTCTAGGGAAGTAGAGAGGGAGGGGAGATAATTGAGGGTTTGTTACGATGTTAGAAACGTATACTAAATACGTCATGGAATCCATGACCTTTGTTAAGCAATGTATCAGCTCGTATTGTCAATGATTGTAGGTTCGTTCTGCTGGCTTTGAAACAGTGTACTGAAAGGAGGTCTTACAAAAACCCAAAAAGCAAAACAATGGCACGACCCATTATTTCAAAAGCTTACCGAGTTGTTGAGATATTCGGTGATTTTAGCCTGCTCTGGGGCTGTTCCTCGCAGATTGCTCCTGTACTTATTAAGCTGTTGTCGGTCCTTCATCGCAACCAACGTCTGCCGTAAAATGCACATAATAGCAAGCTATATGCGTTGTTGACCGAGCAAGAGGTTAACAAGGTTGGACATTGGTCGATATTATATGACATTGTATATGTAACTATTAGCATGAAGGATTGTAACAGCATGTCCAGGGTCAGGGGGAAGCCCTATCGATTACATAGACATCAGTTTTATGAACTAAGAGAACAAATACACCTTTTTGATGCAGACCCGCAAGAGCCCGCATTGCAGATGTGTCTGAGTTAGAGTTTGGTATCTTTGGGACTAGGCCTATCCGTAACAGTGTTCATGCAGATAGCTTCGACTCTAGTCATTAACATTCTTGCAAGAAAAGTCGGGTGGGGGGTCGCGTGAGCGAGAACGATTAACGCCCTTACTTTTCGCGTTTTCTCGCAAAAGCGATTGTTTAACGCGTTTAAGTATAAGGCATTCGACTGTTCCTCCTTACTGCTCCAGGCGACGCACGTGACTTCAAGGAAGACGAACAATAACCGGTAGTCATTGCTAGTTTGCGTTATGCCACAAGGCAGTGGTATTGCAATTTGATTTAGCTGATAAGCGCAACACCCCTGTTACCGTGGAAATGTTAAGAAATAGCTGATGAGAGAGACCGAGGGGATGTGAGGGTATTCTACATAGAAAACGTTGTGCACTGCAATGAACATAAAGGGAAGTGGAAGGAGGGTGGAGGACAGATCTAGAGGTCACGTTCACAAACTTAATTCCATTTCCTATCTAAGAAGCTACTACTTTTTAGTTACTATAACGCTCAGCTCAAGGTGGGCGAGGGGGGGGGGGGGGGGGGAGAAAAAAAAGCGGGGGGAAAAAGGGGTTTTAAAAAAGGAATTTCTCCTCTCCCCCGGAAACGCGTAAAAAGGGTGTTTTTTTGAACGGGGGATCAAAGGGGAACGAGAGGGGTCAATTAAAAGGAACAGGGAATTGAATGGACACGTGATAACAGGAGTGGCAAAGGGGGGGAAAGGAGTAACAAAAGACTGCAGTAAAAAGGGTAGTGTAAAAAGGATATTCTCCATCTCACCGGAAAGCGTATAAAAGGTGTATTGTTGACAACGAGGACTCAAGGGGACTCGAGAGGACTAATTTAATGGACACGGGATAACTGAATTCGCCAACATGTCCAAATTCCCATTTAACCTGGAAAGCGTTAGACTGCGGGCAGTCTCTCTTTTTCTTTAGATTTAGTGAGAGCAATGCACGCGCTAGAGCGGTGAAGCCGCGAGACGCGCGAAACGAGGGCGGCAGCCATCAGTCACGCGCGTAGCCATTTGCGTGTCTCGCGTTTTGCTCGACGGACTACAGAAAAAAGAGAGACTGCTCGTAGTCTAGGAAAGCGTCCACAATTACGTTTTATCAGTTCTTGAAACTGCAGTGTGCAGTGCCACCCTCTCTAAATAATCTTAGTTTTTTTTTCTTATGAGGCTTAGGATGCGTTAACCAAAGTTGAACTGAAAGTTTACTGGTGTTGTTTCTTGCGTTACGAGGATCGCGTCGCGCCAGCTGTTGGGAGCTTTGCGAAACTCGTCGCGTGCTACGAGAATTTCAAAGCGCGAGATTCAGTGAATCAGAAATTTTGGGATATATTACCGCCAATGATCAGACCTCTGCGAGAACAATTAATCTCGAGCAGCGGATTATCTCGGATACTGAAGATTTAGTAACTACAATGTAGTATATAAAGTGACCAATACAAACTCACCTCGATTGCCATATTGTGGCATTTCAGTTTTGTCGCTAAGGAGAGTCTCTCGTTTGTATCGGTTATTAATTTCAAATACGTGTTCAACACCTGCAAGGTAAACCAGTAAAAAACATTCTAGACTCTCTTGGCAAAATCGCCCGCCCGTTCAAACGAAAGCTTCTAAGCGCTACTTTTCAGTGATGCTGTTGAGGGTGGCGTAATGGTGAGAGCACTCGCCTCCAATCAATGTCGCCCGGGGTTAAAATCCCGGCTAGGACGCCATATGTGGGTTGAGTTTGTTATTCCTTCTCTCCTTTGCACCGAGAGGTGTTTCTCCGGGTACTCCGGTTTTTCCCTATCCTTAAAAACCAACACGTCGAAATTCTAATTCGATCTGGAAGAACACAGACACGTTTCAACAAGCTCTTAAGAACTCCTAAATGCTCTGTGGGTAAAAAAATTACAATTACAATTACAAAAAAATATTTCGCTTTACAATATTTGTCTTTTTATTACGTTTGACGCCAGCATCGTACGCAGTTCTGGGTGAGTTCGGATGTGACGTCACCAGTCAATTTGCCTGGGCTATTGGCTTCGGTTCCAAGCCTCCCCGCTTATTCGGACAGCGCGAATAGGACAATTGCACGATGACGTCATTTTACTACGGCTACCAGAATACTTGAGTTTGTTGTTTTCAGGGGCAAATTAAGGCTATTGTTCTTTTATCATCAGCGGAATTGGCAAATTTAAATAACAAAGCAAAAACGAAATGAATTCTGGTAGTTGTAGTCAAATATCGTCATCGCTCAATTGTCCTATTGGCCTCGGGACAAGAAATCCGAGCTACTGTACGTGATTTGTTTGCTGTGCAGTAAAAGATGACTATGACTATGACTGACAGTTTATTTCTAAAACCTGCTTTGATACTTCTGTCCATAACAATAAATTATCAATTTCAATTAGTCACCAGTCCATACCTCCTCAGGAGCTCCATGCTGATGAAGAAGCTCAACAACTTGCTTAAATCCGATGACTGATTTCATTTTCACAGAACCAAAAAATCCCTGAAACAGAGAAGACAACAATTTAGCCCAAACTGTATTTTTCAAGGAAGCTATGTCACGAGGATTTTGCTATTTTAGATCAATTCTTTGTTGAAGGCATTACTTTGTGCGTTTACCCATAAAAAGATTCTCCTGTAGAGTTAAATAGAAGATATCACCTACACTTCATCAAGGGGCACTAATTAACCATAACATTTTGGCGATTTTTGCCGACTTTGCATTATAAATACAGTGAAACCCGCGTATAAGAACCTGGATTTTTTAATTCAGCCTTAACAGGTTCTTATATAAATGGTACTTAAAGCACATTTAGACTACCAAGGTTCTTAAAATAGGTTCTTATATTTTCATATGAATTTCATTCATATATATTATCAATATCATCTTATAATACAATATAAATCATTTATACCATACAGTAATGCCTAAAGGCAGTACAGTGCACGTATGTCCTTAACAAAACATAACAAACAAACTCATAGTCAGTTCTCTGAAATGCCATTTCAAAGTTGATACCAAGAAAATCTTGGGACAAATACAGTACATTTATAACTCCAGTTCCACTAATAACCTAACTTAAAATTTTAGCCTTAATAAGTTCTTATGGGGAGGGGGCTTAAAATGAAAATTTTAGCCTAACGGGTTCTTAAAACCCAGGTTCTTATACGCGGGGTTTTACTGTACTTGAAAAAGTAATCCATGTCCATCCTTGCCAGCCATTGCAACAGACGACAAGAAATAGTTTCAATGGTTAAATATAGTCTTAAATAACAAAACTGGACCATTATTTTTGAAATTCAATTGATACAAAAACTAAATTGGATACGTTTCTGGGAAACGCCCACCTACTCCTCCCTTAAGCCAACATTTTGCCCAAGTGAGAAGTAAGTGTCAATGTTCGTTTAGGGGAGGGGCAGGTGGGCAGTTTCCCAGAAATGTTCTATGATCCAAAATTTTTTTGCTTTTTTAAAAGACTGGATAGCAAATAGCGTGACAAAGCCCCTTTTAAGTCAAGTGGGGACTTGGAAGCAAAACACAATGATAACTGCAAAAAAGTTTGTGTATTCTCTTTAGATATCCATTGATTACCTTTAGGGTCTGGGAAGTCTTTCTTTTTGACATACGTTTGCGGTAAAGGGATCAGAAATGTACCATCGACTTCGCTTCGCGCAAAGCCAGTAAAACCTTTCTACAGTGTTAAGGCTCCCATTCCCTGGGTAATTCACCAACTGGTAATTTGTGGGTTTGTTAGGTCGATGATTTTCTATAATGAGACCATTTCTTTAAAACCTCTTTTCGCATTATATTTACACGGTACTATTTGTTTCTCTATATTTTACATGACAAAATTCGAGAGTTTTTACAGAATTTGACTCCCTACACATTTGGGAGTAACATGGTGAGAACCCTAGTCTGCTACACAGCCGTTTTTAGAGTCGTCACGCAACGCTCCTCCCCACTAGTGGGGAGGAACGTTGCGTGACGACACTAAAAACGGCTGTGTAGCAGACTATGAGAACCCATGCACACCTTAACTGCGAACATCTGCTCCAGGCCTCTCCACTGTTTGAGTTGGGCTCGAGAAGAGAGGGCTGTCCACTCGTACTGTTTGTCGGATAGCTAGAAAGATAAAGCAGAGACAGACGATGTAATGTACCATCCAGAGCTAGAGGCGGTTTGTTTGATTGGCTAAAGTTGCTGTGATTGGCCAAGGGGACTGCATTGGCTTTGACCTTACAATTTACAATCAACAGTACAAAATCCGGCTGATTTTTCAGGCATACATAGAGGACATTACATGGCTGCGCGGACATACGAAATGTCCGCGCGGCCATGCAATATCCTCTATTTATCATATAACCACCAATGAAATACCAGGTGAGCTTTCGCGCGAAAACTTGATATCTTCACATGTGAAAATAACATGTTACCTTCAAACGTGAGCAAATATTTCACGAGTGAAATATATTTTCAACACGAGAAGAGAAATCTGGTATCTCCAAGCGGCCAAGTAATGTTCTATTTATTTTTTAAACACCGATGAAGTACCAAATCATTTCACTTAAACAGTTTTTTGCTGTGAAAGGCGCGATTTATTATGTATCCATAGCAACGGTGATATTTCACGAATGACGATAACATGTTATTTTCACATGTGAAGATATCAAGTTTTCGCGTGAAAGCTCACTGGTATTTCATTAGTGTTTATATAATAAAAACAAGCATTATTTATTTTTATTTTTGTTAACGGGTAGTGGAGCCTCTAACGAAGGAGCTTTTAACAGGGATTTTACGCTATTAGCTGCCTTTCTTGCTCAACTATAAAGCGTCCCTTTTCCCCAAAGAAAAGGGCTTTACTCACCTTAAACTTGCTACGAATAGCCAGTGGACTAGTAAAGGTGTTCTGCAGTAAAAGGAGAGAGGAAACTATCAGGCTAACAACTCACCCATCGGAAATGAACCAAAGTAAGAAAGAACCACATCAAGCTTACTGCGTTGTCCATGTACTGAACTTGTGACAAGAATTATGTTTTGCTAAAAAAGAATATAACACCATAAGGCCTACGCTCCCTTCTCAGAATTAAAGCAGCGTCAATAAAAACCAATAAAATCTCAAAAGCACCAAATGAATAATCTCATTAAGCATTTGGAGGGTATATGACGCTCTTTCGAGTAAATAGGGAGTTTTAGCAAACGAAAACGCGAATTCAGTGACGACAGCAAAGCTAGAAACCGGCTTGGCCAATGTCAGCAAGGAAGAGAGACGGGCGGTGGCTAGTATGGCCCTTTTTGGTCTCATCCTCACCTGCCCACTCGGGTGTATAAAGTTTTCCTTTTTATTTTCTATTATTTGTGTATTTATACATGTATTTTAATTTCTTAATTTATTTACCAATGAGCTGACTTTTAGTTATCTAATTTTGTTTAACTTATTATTGATTCTTTAATATATTTATGCCTCATGCCATAGTAAGTTATACCCAAAACAGTTGATACAAAAATCCCTTTTACCTCGGGTTCTCCAAAGTGATAACGGCAACAGTAATACAGTGTAACGATTAAAGAACATAACGGCAATGAGGCCTGTCTTGGATGCGCCACCATCACTTGATTTTTCCGCGCAATTTCAGCTCTTGAATCTGCGTCCTTATAAAATATTGGAAGAAAAACGACAATACTCAGGCGACGTATTAGTTTTACAACGGTCTACCCTGTCTAAAGCCCCGTGCAAATGGCCGCAACATTGTTGGATGTTATATGATGCGTCCGTTTGCACACCCTGTTGTATGTTGTTGCGTGTTGTTGGGAGTTGTTGCGCAAAGTTTGAAACCGGGCAAACTTTTAGCTACGTGCAAACGGACGCAACAACTCCCAAAATTGTTGGGCTAACAATGTTGGGAGTTGTTGCGTCCGTGTTGGCAGACGTGTAAAACGGACGCGACAACACCAAACATTGTTGGCCCCAAAATTTTGAGAGTAGTTGCGTCCGTTTGCACGCGGCTTAAGCTGAAAGAAATGAAACGGTGGAAAGTGTTCGAGCATGTTCTAATCGTGCGTTACCACAAGCTTTGTGCTTGGTTGAAAAAAAAAAAAAAAAAAATTCTTTCACCCCTATCAAAAAAAAAAAAAAAATTTAATATAATTTATTTTTTTTTATTTTTCTTTTTTATATTCATCTCTTTTTGATAACCCTATAAAATTTTATTATAAATAATAATAAAAATAATATTTTTATGTTATATTT
>CALNXI010000678.1:124617-145700 GCA_942486025.1 Porites evermanni | reverse complement strand
CAAAAATGTTTGGCCCCAAAATTTTGGGAGTAGTTTCGGCCGTTTGCGGGGGGGTTAAGGTGAAAGAAATGAAAGGGTGGAAAGTGTTCGAGCATGTTTTAATCGTGGTTTACCACAAGCTTTGTTCTTGGTTGAAAAAAAAAAAAAAAAAAAAACTCGTGCACGCCTCTCAGCCAATCAAAACAAAGCTAACATAAATCAGTTGAGGTGACTAGCACGTGAACGAGCAGGCGCCTGTTGATTAGTCCATAATATTTTCTCCATCAAAATAATGAAGATGATATTTTTATGGTTACTTTGCCTATCATATTTATTATTCTTTAACTGAGGATCAATATGCCACTACGCGCGAAATGTACAGTATTTCTTACAAGAAAAGTTTGTCTGTTTGATAACCGTTACAATAAAAAGAAACGTACCGTAGAATTCCGAAAATAAGCCCCGGGGCTTATATTTTTCCAAAGGCCCTTCTTGAGGGGCTTATCATCGGAGGGGGTTATCTACGGAGGGAAATTTGCGTTTCAAAACCGATTGGGTTAGCCTTATAGCTGGAAGCAAATTTACCTTTTTTGCTTTGTTTTACTTTGTATTCGAGGGAGATTTTCCAAGTACAAGCCCCCGGGGGGCTTATATTTGGAGGGGCGATTTAACGGACGGTTTTTTGCGTTACCGGTTTGGGGGGCTATAAATGGAGGGGCTTATTTATTTTCCGAATAGACTCCGTAGCACGATTTATTCAATATTAATTACCTCGATGAGTAATTGCTGCTCGAGTAACTCTATGTATTCATTGAGATAATTTGTTTGTTCACCAAGCTGCGGATAGCCTTCAAAATGATGTCTGGAATGAAAACAATAAAATTAGACCGTTAGAAAAGAGATAAATTGAAGCCGCGCAAATGAAGTGACTACACTCCAACTGTTTTGAAGACTCCGGCGTAGTTTCCTTAACAGCTATTCAACGCATCGCCACACAACGGTCCTCCGCACAAAAGGAACGAGTGTTCTGGCCTCCATACCCTGCGAACGCAGCCTTATATCGGTTATCGCAGCCGTTCCGGCATTGTTTAACCACGCAACGCTCCTATTTTGGGAGGAGCGTTGCGTAACGGAAAAATTACGGCTGCTTGGGAGACTACGTGAGTTCGATTCCCGCTCTGACCTCTTAACAAGGCTAACCAATTTCAATACTCTTTAATCCTATCGACTATAGACGTGTCGTCAATTTTTTTTTTTTTTGAAATGTCATTGACAGTTTTTGACATCTACTTCAGAAGAAGTTTTGACCACCATCTTGCCTTTTCCATGGTCTGTTTGACAAATAGATTCCATGTTGCCGTGCGTCTGTTCAGACAGTAAGTGGCACAAGAACCGCATTCGAGCGTGTCACTGCCGTTTTTACCACATTTTGACGTCTTCTATGATCTATTACTAAACATACCCACGGTAACATGGAATATATTTGTTTGCAAATAGATCCTGCTAAATTTTTTACGAGGATTTCGCTTGCTTAATCCGAAATAATCTCACAAATTCTTCAAAACCGTGTGCCATGTTGAACAAAACTAAAAAAAAGTTTCCCGTGACATCATCCATGTATCTGTACTTTAACAGATCACGGGAAACGACAAGTCACAGTGCTCGTGGCTTTCACATCATTGTATAAACTCTTATCGACGATAGCTCTCGTCCAATCAGCGCGCGAGAAGTTGCCCAGTTATTGTAAAACTGAATTTGTTTCTCAGTCGTGGCCAGTCCAACCCCTCCTCGGCCACGCTTGTAAGTAGCGAACTGGGCTGCCTCCTGTAAATTGGGCTTTTGGGACCTGCTATGTTTTACTTCACGGGACTGCAAATTATAATTCTGTCTTGAAAGGACACATTTTTGTTTAAGTAACCATGTAAAAATATTCGGACTCGATTAAGGACGCAATACGAGTCTTGAACAAAAATTAGGCATGGTAGCCGCGGAAATCGAAGGTAGACTGGTTATTGCTAGATACTCACTGCAACAAAGGTACTGTGTTGGTACGTCAATTCACTCGCGAGTAAGTGAGATTTTATTCATCTGCAAAACTATTATCTTTCGTATTAACTTTGTACAAGCATGTATGTCCGACCTCAAGTACGATTTCGTTGAACGGCATGGGCCGGCCATTTGTAGCTCAGATTTGGATTATCTGTTTCAAGTTACCGTAAAATTCCGAAAATAAGCCCCTCCATGTATAAGCCCCTCCAAATATAAGCCCCCCAAACCGGTAACGCAAAAAACCCTCCATTAAATCGCCCCTCCAATATAAGACCCCAGGGGGCTTGTACTTGGAAAATTGCTCTCAAATACAAAGTAAAACAAAGCAAAAACGCTAAATTTACTTCCAAATATAAGGCAAGCCCATTCGATTTTGAATTGCAAATTTCCCTCCGTAGATAAGCCCCTCCGAATATAAGCCCCACCAAAAAAGGGCCTTTGAAAAATATAAGTCCCGGGGCTTATTTTCGGAAATTTACGGTATTTGAGTGGAATGCTCGTAGACAGAGCTACCTCCGCTATAAACAAAATATTTAATAATATTTTACTTTTTACTAACTCAAAAAGGCGTTATTAAGGGTTGAAATAAATATGACAGACATAGCATCAAAAAAAAAAAGTTGAAGAAGAAGAAGAAAAAATACCTGAGAATATATTTAAGCTTGGTTAACCTTACGCCAGGATCTTTTGATTTAACGGCTTGATTGAATTGAAGCATCTGAAAAAGAATGCCAGATCTTAACTTTAAAACACACATTCGCACATTTCACATTGAAGAGTATGATCGGATAACTTAAAATCAAGTAAGAATGAGCTTAAGAAGTAGAGTATATTACATGGACGCGCGGAGATACGAATTCTCTCTTCGCGTGTGCGAAGATAACATGTTATTTCAGTTCACATGTGAAGATACCATGTTTTCGCTCGAAATTCACCGGATATTTCTCTGGTGGTTATATAATAATTGATTTTCTTGAAGAATGTTCTTTTGATTGGGAGCAATAACTAAACGCCTGCTTACTGAAATCAAGCCTGTATTACCATGTACAGTACTCTTTGGTAATTGATGCTTATGTATCAGGTAATTTAAAAATAAAAATACGGGCCGAGTGCAATTTAGTCAATTAACAGCTCAAATCAGAGGAGGTTGGACACCGCGCACAAGGTAACATGGGACGAATTATCGCCACGTGATTGGTTGAGTACTCCTACCAAGATGCATTTCGGACCGTGTCCAACCTCCTCTAAGATCAAATGGTAAGCTTACCGCGGCCTTTTCGTATTCACCCACAGACCTGAAAAAATAGTAAATAGAATACAGATACTTTTCATAGAGCGGTTTTCATTTGAGTGTCGAAAAGTAATTGGTTTTGCACTTTCTACACGATGCGATTGGCTTAAAAGATTCGCGCCACCTTTTCATCCAATCAGAAGTAAAACCAAAGCCAATTGTGACGCGCTCGCATGCATTTTCTCGCGCTTTGCGTCAGCCACATGTAATTACTTCGAGTTTTGATTGGTTCAATGTATTGTCTGTGTCCTATGTGATTGGCCAGAGTAATTACTTTGGTTTTGGTTTTACGACGCTCAAACGAAAACCACTCAAATAGACCTTATTGATGATACCCACAATCTTTAAACGAGTTTAAAGGAGTTGTGTTGCGAAATAATGGAGCTCAAGCAGCAACGTTTTTGAGCGATACACGTCAACCGGAAGGGAACTTTTTTCTCTTTTAATATGCCTTACTCTTAGGCTGCGTGCAAACGGGCGCAACAACTCCCAACATTGTTGCGCCAGTAATGTTGGGAACTCCCAACATTGTTGCACCTGCGTGTTGGCAGTGGTGTGCAAACGGATGCAACAACTCCCAACAATGTTGGAACCTGCAGTGCATCCTCGATCATCAGCGGTAAACAAGACCTACCTATACAGCTCTGTTAGTTCAGTGTAATCGTAATGTTCCTTGAGGTATTTGCTTAAGTGGTCGACAGCCTTGGGACGCGTTCTTAACTCATCACGAAGAATCCCTATAAAATGTGAGAAATAAATGAAGGATTTTATAACTGTTCTCAAATTATCAAGTAAAGGAAAGTTTGCATTTGAGTTTTGATCGGCTCACCACACTCTGGCCTGCCAGCGAGCCCACGCCCCCGAAAGCTTGTTTGTGAGTCCCGGGGGGTGCTGCTAGGAATTCTTGGTGGGTTGTGACGCCCGGTTCTCAAAAAAACCTGACCCTATTTCAGAGCAAAAAATGTCATTTTCCACACCCGTTTTCAGATCTGAAGGAGGTCATAGAACGCAACATACATGTTTACAAAGACAGAAATTATAACATCATTACTCAGATTAGAGCGCCAACAAAAAGATTTCTTAAAATCCATTTCGAATTCGCATATTATGGTTTTATTTCCTATTCATTTGGAACTAATCGAAAAATATGTTTATACATCACTGTAGTCCCCTGAAAACTATACCCGATTCCAGACCAAAATGGGCAAAGTCTATACCAGTTTTCAGACCAAAACGGCGCAGAAAAACATATTCTTTGGGGTGGCACATACCCATATGGCTTATATAAGGGAATCCCTCCAAACCCGGGTTGTTTAGTCCGAAGAATATTTCTGTACGATTTTATGCATGCATTCACCTGAGTTTCTTGGTAGGAAGATTTTAATCTTAGAAATGAGCTCGCAAAAAAACCACTGAATTTCTAGAAGACAGTAATATACCTTTGCGGTTTTACCTAAACCACAACAAATTATTGTACAATTTGAAAAGTCTGGTTCCTTTCTTCAAAGAGGTAAGAAAAACTTTCGGAAAGCGTGTTATAAATCGAGGGAACTCCGCGTGCCTCGCTGAGCATAGAAGGGATAAAATAACAATATAATAAGGTGGCAGTCAGATCTTGACACATTTGAACTAAAAACCAGCGTCTTCGATTATAAGTACAACGGCCGGTATTTTCTTTCTTTCGGTCCGAGGGTTTTGATCTTCCTCCTCGTTTGATGAGCTAACTTACCTGGTCTCACAGTTTTCCGCAGGGACAATACAGCCTACAAAAATTGGGAGAAACATTTCATTTTGTCACACTTTACACACTTACTTCTTTGACCAAAAAGATATATACAGGGTTACCGGTCGTTTCAATACAACACGTTTCGATATAAGTTAATTCCATCGATGTATAAATAAGTTCACGTGCTTGGCTTAAAGAGGGGGCGAAAAGGTTTGCGGTGATGCGGTTTTCCTCGACTTTCGGTGCGATTTTGCGGAAATTTTTATTTTCAGTTGGCGTATGGCGGTTTTACCAAACTAAGCGGTTTGCGGTATTTAGAAATTTCCAGGTAAATTCAATGCGGTTATACGTAATTTTGTGCGGTTTTGCGGTATTCATACCACCTTAATCCCCGAAGAATATTCACCCAAGATGACTTTTCTTGTTCAATAGCAAACTTGACTTGAAAAGATCGAAATTTTTTTGCAACTTTACTGCTTGAGTTCGTATCGAAACGACCGGTTTCCATAATATACAGGTAGCCCAAGTTTGAGATATGAGTGCCGACACTGTTGCTTTGTTAGGGAAAAAATTTGTTTCCGTAACTTATATTTATGAACGAACAACCGCTAACCTTACTTAAGTTGTGTCTTTCCTCTTTTCGGTGTGGCAACCGGTTGCTCTTGTTTGTTTTTTTGTTTGCCATAAGTTGTACAAAGCAAAAAAAAGAAAATCTAATTATTTAAACTCTCACGGCGAGGAAGCCCAAGAGAAGCCACCGGGCTCTACATCCTTATATATTGCGAGGGTCACGCAACGGTGCCGACGCCCACGAAAAAAGTGCGGCCAAGATTAGCGGGTAACAATTGTAGTGTTACCCTCAAAACTTATAGATTTACTTTTGCAATGTCACAAGCTCAAAGACTTTAGAAAGGAAATGGTATTATGGTTAGCTGTCATGTGACCTTGAAGTCACCAAGAAGAGCACGTGCTGTTGGGGGAAATATTCCTACGATATAAGGATCAATAAAGGTTTCTGGGAAACTGCCCACCTACCCCTCCCCTAAGCTAACATTAACTTGGCTCAGGGGAGGGGTAGGTAGGCAGTTTTCCCGAAACTTAAATTGATCCCAATGATACTTACGGCGGTGATGGCATTCCCATCATGCATTTTAATGGCTGAATCGAGGAGGGATAGTTTGTCTTGGAGTGATTTATACACCTCAAGGGTGTAAGGCTATCAAATAAAACAAAGTCAAATTTTAGTTCCACAGTTGTAATAAACGAAAAAAACGGTAACATTACATGTACGTAAAATCATAAAACCTGCACTAAAAATTAATATGTACCACACTACATGTAAAACAATTAAATGATGGCCAACATGTTAAATAAATTTTCCTCTTTATCTGACCTTTCCTGAAGACATATATTACGGTCAAGTTACTCTGTGTGACCAGGGCTGGGCTTGTCAGGTGCACCCTTTGGAACTCACGGTATGGGTGTGCCACCCAGTTCCCCAAATCCTGACTCTATTTCAGACCAAAGCATACCATTTTTTCACACCCATTCTCAGGCTAGGGCTCTCAAATCCATACCCGTTTTCAGAACTGGTCCCTGAGTCATCGCTTTGAGAGAGACGAGTGTTAAAGAGATACTTCAATTCCAACATCTTTTTGCAAGCAATATGTGTTCCCCTACCCGGGAAACATGTGCTCCACTTCCTAGGAAACACATATCCCTAGTAATATGTGTTCCCCTACCCAGGAAATACATATTCCTAGTGATATGTGTTCCCCTACACAGGAAACACATATCACTAGTGTTCCCCTCCCTGGGAAACACATATTCCTAAATATATGTGTTCCCCTACCAATGAAACACATATCCCTAGTGATTGATATGTGTTACCCTACCCAGGAACCACACATCCCTAGTGATATGTGTTCTCCTACCCGGGAACACATATCCCTAGTGATACACGTATGTGTTCCCCTACCCAAGAAACATATATCCCTACTGATACAGCTGTGTGTGTTCCCCTACCAATGAAACACATATCCCTAGTGATACGTGTTCCCCTCCCTGGGAAACACATATTCCTAGTATAATTATGTGTTCCCCTACCAATGAAACACATACCCCTTGTGATATGTGTTCCCCTACACGGGAAACACATATCAAGTGATGTGTTCCTCTACACAGGAAACCCATATCCCTAGTGATATGTATTCCCCTACATGGGAAACACATATCCTTAGTGATATGTGTTCCCCTACCTGGGATCGGGATACGCATACATATCCTTAGTGATATGTGTTCCCCTACCTGATAAAAAGGTCTTAACCATGCCCAGATTGCCCTGTCTAGCAGGCACTTGGAAATGATACGTGAGAAAGAATGGAGTGTAAGAAGACTCCCCTCTCCTGCATCTCCCTCGAAAGCCCTGTTCTTTCTTAGGCCATTTTACTCCTCACTAACAAATGATAGATTGTATGAAGCAATCACAATGGCAAAACTTCAGGTGGACAAATAATGGATGGTTTATTCTCCAACTGGAAGTTCACAAGTAATTTTTTATCCTCGGCTGGATGACCTCCAACTTCTTGTGTTTGAGCTTTTCCACTTTGTATTCTTGTTTTTCATGGAGAACTGATACCATGGCTTTTGCTTAGTTAGATACTGTAAGCCCCCCATCTCAAATAATCTCCCTGTCTCTGTTGTGCGCACCCCCACCCTCTCAAAATGTGTTTGAAGGGGGCTTTATAGAGGATTTACGCAATAATTATGCGGATTAATCCTGGCAACCCCATACTTTTCATACAGGTCAGTCCCCCACCAACAACAACTACAACAACATACAGTAAACAACAAATATCCTGAATTTATGTAACTGATTAAAAAATTTATTAATCTAGGCTAGTCTGTATCTTGCTCCACCTGTTTCAAACCACGACTGAATTACACACCCATCATGTGACTTACCTGCCCAAGAATTATCTTTTTAACAGTTTCTTGTACTGTAGGCACCACTGTTTTATCTTTCCTTGCAGCCTGTGATAAGGTAACCAAGACAAAAAAATTTAAAGCTGACACCGATTTCAAGAAAAAAAGCACTTTATTTTATATTATATAGTTTGTTTATTGAACAAAAGATAACAAAGAATGTAAACAATGTTTTTTCTTTTTCATTCTACATGTAGGAAGTACATGTAAAGAGAAAAATAGCACAGAGAGAAGAATGTTGTTTTAAAAACCTCTGGGTGATACACAAAAATTCAGTTAAAACCCAGAAAGAAAACCAAAATCATCACTTACAGGGTGGCACTTTAGCCCAGAAGGTACTCTGGATTTCAAGTGACAAGGATGATTGAATGGGGGGGAAATCAAAACCCAAAAATATCCCTGGACCAAAAACTAACCCCCAAAAAATCCAATGCCAAATTTCCAAGCCTTAAAAATGTTTCCGAAAGCATTAAATTATATAACACGAAAAATAAAAACATTACACGGTCTGGATCAATATGAGGGCCTATCAAGAATCTTCAGATCGTTTTGAATACCCAGAAAAAACCCTACTTAAATCAAGCCACCCATAAAAATACTTGCCAAATTTTCCTACCCTAAAAAATCCCAGAATTAAAAATTTCAAACCCCCAAAAATCCCTTGATCATCCCTGTCACTTGAAATCCCGAGTACCCCCACCTGGGGACATCAATTACAGCCAAGCCTGATCTTATTAATTGCCACAAAATTAACATCAGTATCAAAAATAATAAATTATGGTAAGCATAGATCAGATGACTTAGAATAAATAACTATGAAAAATAAAAAATGATGACATCCTCACCATTGTTTTCACCAATTCATATAATTTATACTTTGTCAGTGTTTTAATTTTAATTACTGTAAATCTTCTATGAAGCCTCCACCCTCACCCCCCCCCCCCCCCCAAATAAGCCCCCTCCCTCTAATAAGCCTCCCCTTTTCAGGGGAAAAAATTTAATAAGCCCCCTCTCTATTAAGATCCCTCCCCTCCCCGACTCTCTTTTAGGGGCCAAACAAAGTCATGTGGACTGATCCGGAATGGTATATACGCCAACTGGAAGTTGGGACTTGATTCTGATCCTCGGCTGCATGACCTCCAACCTTGCTTGTACTTGTACAACTTATATGAGGAAGACGTTTACTGTCGCCATACAACCTAGAATTTGCATGGTACCCATATACATGTTGACTGTATAAGCAAGCCTAGAACAACAACCCATGGACTACACTCTTTTTTTCATTTTTCCACCAAGCAATGGAACAATCCTCCCAACAAATAAAGGAACTGTACTTTTAGTAATTTTAAGCGATGTCTTCAAAGTCTCAATACGTTTGATTAGTTTTCACTAATTTTTGTCTTATTTTGTGTGTATTTTTTTATTTCAGTTTTTAGATATCTTAATTAGGTTTCTCAAAGATATTAGCTATACAGTGTAGCTACTCTGAAATTCAAGTTTAAATAAAGGTTAGGTATGTATGTTGAGTTCTTTATGGAGAACTGATACATGTAAGCAAATAAGCATCCCCCGCCCCCCACTTCTCAAATTAATGGGCCCGAAATAAATAAGCCTCCTGGGGGCTCAATAGAGGATTAATGGTATTACACTCTACCTGCAGGTCTCTCTTTAACGCTTGAATTTCAGCTTGAAGTTTGTGGTATTCTGTGACTGATACCTGCGGTGTATTGCTAATCACTGCAAAAGATTTATGACAGTCATCACTCAGAAAAGCATAAAATTAATACCTGCCTTCTTGAAGAAATTCATCAGGCTAGTGAAGTTAATATCGACTTAAATGTTCTCAAAACATAGCCAGTCTTTTACGTTTATCGCAATAATTAACACCTTTAGAAGCCTATTTAAGGCTTCTAACACTTAATGTTTTCCAAGTTTTGATAAAGATGGCTGACAGTCATCGAAACTGTCAGCATTATTAAGACGTTAAGACTGGCTATGTTTTGAGAACATTTAAATCAATATTAATACCTGCCTATCAATAACAGAGTACCCTCACTCTAGCCTTACCCTCTAATGAAGAGCCAGGGGCCAGAAATTTCCCCTTGCTACAATGAATGTGGTCCCTGCCTACTTTCATTGGAAAGAAGGGGAAAAATAGAAGCAAAAGAAATCACTAGCTGTTTGATTCCCTGCCTACTTGTTGTGTTCACCCAGCAACTTGAAATCCTAGTGAAAACCTTGTAAAAGGCAGCTATTTCTAGGTTGTCTGAAATTTGGAAGGCCTTACCAAACTGGATGCAGTAGGAAGTGGAAAAGCAGCTTTGATGCACACGTAGTAGTTAAATTTCTATCTCAGTTAATTTTGATTTTCCAGTCTTTTTGGGTATGGTAACTGTAATGTAAGGTGATGAATTTGAAACAAGGGAAAACCAAAAATTACCTGAAATGAAAAATTAACTGCAACATACATGTACACTGTAAACAATTGTACCATGATAATTATTTTTTAAAAAACAAAACAGGAAAAAATTTAACCGACAGCATAAAATGCTAAACAGTTCAGCTGGAACTGTAAAAGGTGTGCTGAAAGTGTTTATAACCATCAGATAAAAGTCCATAATGACAGAACAAATATGTGTCACAACTTTACTTTTAAATGTACCTTCACTTATTGAAGATGAAACACTTTGTAGAGAGGCTCGCGTGGTTGGTAATTTTGCAGTCCTTTCTCTGACAGCTGCTGCAGACACATGGGAGGTGGAAGATGATGAGGAAGATGATGTTGACAANGTGACTGATACCTGCGGTGTATTGCTAATCACTGCAAAAGATTTATGACAGTCATCACTCAGAAAAGCATAAAATTAATACCTGCCTTCTTGAAGAAATTCATCAGGCTAGTGAAGTTAATATCGACTTAAATGTTCTCAAAACATAGCCAGTCTTTTACGTTTATCGCAATAATTAACACCTTTAGAAGCCTATTTAAGGCTTCTAACACTTAATGTTTTCCAAGTTTTGATAAAGATGGCTGACAGTCATCGAAACTGTCAGCATTATTAAGACGTTAAGACTGGCTATGTTTTGAGAACATTTAAATCAATATTAATACCTGCCTATCAATAACAGAGTACCCTCACTCTAGCCTTACCCTCTAAGAAGAGCCAGGGGCCGGAAATTTCCCCTTGCTACAATGAATATGGTCCCAGCCTACTTTCATTGGAAAGAAGAGGAAAAATAGAAGCAAAAGAAATTACTAGCTGTTTGATTCCCTGCCTACTTGTTGTGTTCACCCAGCAACTTGAAATCCTAGTGAAAACCTTGTAAAAGGCAGCTATTTCTAGGTTGTCTGAAATTTGGAAGGCCTTACCAAACTGGATGCAGTAGGAAGTGGAAAAGCAGCTTTGATGCACACGTAGTAGTTAAATTTCTATCTCAGTTAATTTTGATTTTCCAGTCTTTTTGGGTATGGTAACTGTAATGTAAGGTGATGAATTTGAAACAAGGGAAAACCAAAAATTACCTGAAATGAAAAATTAACTGCAACATACATGTACACTGTAAACAATTGTACCATGATAATTATTTTTTAAAAAACAAAACAGGAAAAAATTTAACCGACAGCATAAAATGCTAAACAGTTCAGCTGGAACTGTAAAAGGTGTGCTGAAAGTGTTTATAACCATCAGATAAAAGTCCATAATGACAGAACAAATATGTGTCACAACTTTACTTTTAAATGTACCTTCACTTATTGAAGATGAAACACTTTGTAGAGAGGCTCGCGTGGTTGGTAATTTTGCAGTCCTTTCTCTGACAGCTGCTGCAGACACATGGGAGGTGGAAGATGATGAGGAAGATGATGTTGACAATGCAGACATTGAAGTTGTTGACGTGTTTGCTGATGGCCGTGATACTGATGCTGGCAGAGGAGGCCTTTTTGGTTGAGTTTTTGCACCTTAAAACAAAAAACTTCTGTAGGCATCCAGATCAAATGACAATTTCACATACTAGCCCATGAAGAACTTATTCCCTGCTGGTTGCGACTGGGGGGCTTATTCAAAGGGGGGCAATTGATCAATTGGGGATATAAAGTTATTTCTTTGAAGACAACTATTAATACAAAGTTCTCTGCAGTTGAGCCGTAGAAGTGCTTAGGATTAAAATGCTTAAGACAAGTAATAATATGGAGATTTGGCCAGGGCTAAAAGCGAAGCTCTCGATAATATTTACAGTTTGTTCAAACAAATATAAAAGCGTGTAATGCTAAGCGGTGAATGCAATGCCGGAGAACAGTGAAAAGACAGCAACAGGTCTAATTGGCAAAAAAGCAACTTTGCACGTGCAGCACACTTTTCTTGAACATTTCTTTGCCGTTGTTTTGCACGACTACAATGTGAAACTTCCAGAAACGTTTTTATGGAGGAATTAAATTTCGTACGTGATCTTGTTCACTTTTTTTTTCACTGACGCTCATTTTCTCCTTGCATTGGTGGCCGCTAGCATTTCTCATTTTGTCACCGCTGCTACAAAATTTTCATGTTGTTCTTCCAAAAAAAATGTCTCCTTTGTTTTTTATCTCTCTCTCTCAAGATCTCTGTCGCCCTTTTCCTCGTTGAGTTTCGCAGGCCTGCCGCTTTTTCTCTGTCTTTCTCTTGCTCTATATTCCAAATTTGTGGACATGACAATTAATCTAAGCTTAATACTTTGGAAATACGGATAAAGAAACAGTTTCTGCTTTCCAGTTTTGTCTTCATTGACCCAGCTGCCCCCCCTGCTTTACAAGACGTGGGTGGCTATGCGATTTCCTGCCAAAACAACATCGAGTTGCATTTGGGTTGCCATACCTGTTGGTTGAGTTATTTTACATTGGTATGCCTGTGGTGCAGACGGACGGTCGGGCGTACGGTCACGTGATTACCAAATTTTCTCAGATAGGTAGATTACTACATTTTCTTACCCATGGTTGCCCGCTGCGCACGCTTCGTGTGTAAGAGCTTCGCTATTATTGGTACATGTAACAATAATAATTATTAATTGGGCTTGATTGCAGATGAAACTGTTATCCTGTAGATGTTACAAATGTAGTGCGAGTACTACTACTTGGAGTTTGTAAAAAACTAGATTAAAGCAAGGAAACAAAAAGGATCAATTGTGTCACCTCTGCACATTACCCTTGACTTTGAGCTAACAACCACCTGGTTAACTCAGTTGGAAGAGGGCCAGTCTGCCAAGCAGGAGGACAAGGATCCAAACCGTAGCCGACCACAAAATGCCACTCATAAATACGTTGTAAATGTACATGTACATGTAAGTGCTTGCACAGAGGACTAGTCTTCACTAACAATACAACTGTGGTAAATTATTAAAAATTTTAAACATACTTCCAATGGCTGTGTTCAGTTTATTTGCATTCACACTGGAAGTAGCAGATGAAGGTTGAGGCCGCGTTCGCGCAGACTGGGCACCTGAGTCTGAGCGAGGCTTCCCTACATTGTAAGTGCACAATACATTAATTTTTTTCACAATATATAAGAGAAAGCAAATTGAATGTGTGAACAGAATTTATGCATTGTCAATAAATAACATCACGTCATAGACAGGTAACCAATTTGAGTAAAATCCAGTTAATCTCCTGGTTACTATACGCAAGACCCTAAACTACTTTCTTACAAATGTAGGAAGCTAAAGTAAAGTAGAATCAAATGACCTAACTGCCAATTAAATCCCCAGTCTGTGATTGCATATGCCTGACAACTTGAAAACTTAGTAACATCTCTGCTTTTTAGTCAGAAACAGTGCACCTAAAGCTAGAGCAACAACCTCAAGATCTGTGATCAAACAACCACTAGACTGTCATCATTCTTAACTCAAGTGGCATTCCCTTACCTGAGACTGGGAAGAATATTCTGTGATTCAGGACTGAAACTACCAAATACAACTGCGAAACACTCACCTGAAGTGATACTAAACTGCGTCCCTCCCCAAGCTTCACCAAGTTCAGCATCATCATCATCAGCAGCAGCATCACTGAGTGACAGACCACGAGACTGCTTCATGAAGTCTGCAACCTCTTCTTTGCTCACCCAAGAGAAACCAGAGTCACCGAAATCAAAGTTTCCTTCATCGCTGAAAGGATTGCGACGTGGTTTTCTATCTTCTTCATCCTCCCAATCAAGGACCTCTTCTCTAAAATGAAACATTAGCCAATCACAAACCATGATTTCCATTTCAAATTCCTTAGAAAGTGAGTACAATTAATTTAATTTAAAATAATTAAATTATAAACAGTAAATTTATAATAAATTGTTTTAATCTGTTGGTAACATTAAGCAATGCTCCAAGCTGACACTATTTTGGTCAACATGGCGTGAAGAAAAACAACTAAAAACAAGTTCCCTACTGAGTTTGGAGACAGCTACAAGAGATGACCATCACTTAACCAATGTATGTTTTTATACAGGGGTCCAGACTAAAAACAGCCTACTGGAAGACAAATTATAAGGAGTTGCATTGGAATTTACGGTAAGATTGATAAAATGGTTAAAATGTGCATAAACAGCTATTAAAGTACACATACCTTAAAGGCTAGAGTTGTGTCTGTGTTGTTTTGTTTGTTTGTTTGTTTTTTACTATTTCCTACCCTATAAATGTATTTCAGCAAGTTTTAATGTTTTGGTTTTTCGTGACCTACATGTACATGTATACGAAGAAGACAAAGGCAGGGCTGTGCTCTAGCAGAGCCTGGTGGCCCCTGGCGCCTAACTTTGGCTCTCGGGCAACTAGGAAATCTTTTTTCATTCAAATGATATGCTGGGCACCCTAGATTTTACAGGTCCAGAGCACTGGGCTCCCGTCAGTTTTCGTTAGAGCACAGCCTTGAAGGGAAAACTAAGCTGTCCTATGCTGCCCAAAGAAAAAGCTACAAAATTACCCTCTTCACCTCCAATCACTCCAAATCTTTCCTTGAGCATAGACCAAAGAATTTCCTTCCTCGAAAATGTCAATTTAGTTTTAAACATCAAGCGACGACCTCAAGAGGACAAGAAATGTAGGGGAAAAAAGTTGAAGTTAGCGCTTCCATTCCTGCTGAGAGGATTAAGAACATGCAGCGTGGCTACTAAGCCAAGAGCAATAGCCATTGGTAGTTCACTATGAAGAAGAGCAGTTCCATGGAAGCACTAAATTCAAATTTTGTAGCTACATTTCTTGTCCTCCTGAGGCAATGGCTCAATGTTTGAAACTAAATTGAAATTTTCAAGAAAGGAAAATCTTCTGTCCATACTCAAGTGAAGTTTTGGAGCGATTGGAGTGGATAAAAGGTACTTTTCATAGCGTTTTCCTCGGGCAGCCATAGAACAGCCGTGTTTTCCCTTGCCTTCTTCTTAGTAGGTGAGAAACCAAAACATCAAAACTTGCTAAAATGGTATTTATAGGGCAGGCAACGTACAGTAAGAAAACAACACAGACACAACTCTTTTTGAGGTATGTATACTTTGTAAGAGCTGTATATGCACATTTCAACCGTTTCATCGATCTTACGATAAATACCCATACAAATCCGTATAATTTGGCTTCCAGCAGGCTGTTGTGAGTCTGGGTCACCTGTGGTCTTTACACTGCTTTGTTGTGGCTAAGCTGTAGCATGAAGTTAGTGCTTGGTTTAATTTGAAGGTGCAAGATAGTGCAGGTGCGAATTAAGATGACAGAATTTGGTTTATTGTTCGAGCAACAGGACCTGAACGTGGTTAATTCAGTTGCAGTCACACACCTAAAAGACGGCGAACCGCTCGTGAAGCTAGCAAATAATATATAATCACTTACCTTTGGCTCAACTGCCGAAAACTTAATGCTCCTCGAGACTTATAAAAAGAAAAAAAACAAAAGTTAAGGTACATAAAAAGCCTATAAATCTTCTTTCTTCTTTAATATTAATGCCATTGCGAGCAAATTACCATTGTGCTTGATCTGTGTTCCTGTGCAACTTTCCGCCATCTGCAAGGATGCTCTCTGTATGACAATGGGGCACTTCATGTAATCAACAGCAGAGTGTAAAGCGGAGCTCTCGCGCGCGAGGCGCACGCAGCGGAGCACCACGGGTAAGAAAATTTAGATTTGGTCATCTATGCATCCAAGAAAATATCGCATCCATCTGATTAGAATTTTAATAATACCTTTCTTATTTTCGAAGAGACGTTTAATATAGTGAATGATGAGCTTAACATGAGTATTTTCTCATCATGATGGAACCGTTTCGTCTGCGTGGTAATTGTCTCATTGATCATACCTACACGAAGTTTATACTAGCTTTCAAATATCTCGCAAAGTTTTTCTAGGCCTTTCTGCCTCAACCATTCGCGCACAAAGAACGTGTCTTTTCCTTTAAACTCTTCATAGAAAAATAGCACAGAGAGAAGAATGTTGTTTTAAAAACCTCTGGGTGATACACAAAAATTCAGTTAAAACCCAGAAAGAAAACCAAAATCATCACTTACAGGGTGGCACTTTAGCCCAGAAGGTACTCTGGATTTCAAGTGACAAGGATGATTGAATGGGGGGAAAATCAAAACCCAAAAATATCCCTGGACCAAAAACTAACCCCCAAAAAATCCAATGCCAAATTTCCAAGCCTTAAAAATGTTTCCGAAAGCATTAAATTATATAACACGAAAAATAAAAACATTACACGGTCTGGATCAATATGAGGGCCTATCAAGAATCTTCAGATCGTTTTGAATACCCAGAAAAAACCCTACTTAAATCAAGCCACCCATAAAAATACTTGCCAAATTTTCCTACCCTAAAAAATCCCAGAATTAAAAATTTCAAACCCCCAAAAATCCCTTGATCATCCCTGTCACTTGAAATCCCGAGTACCCCCACCTGGGGACATCAATTACAGCCAAGCCTGATCTTATTAATTGCCACAAAATTAACATCAGTATCAAAAATAATAAATTATTGTAAGCATAGATCAGATGACTTAGAATAAATAACTATGAAAAATAAAAAATGATGACATCCTCACCATTGTTTTCACCAATTCATATAATTTATACTTTGTCAGTTTTTTAATTTTAATTACCGTAAATCTTCTATGAAGCCCCCCCCCTCCCCCCCCCCCCCCTCCTCAAATAAGCCCCCTCCCTCTAATAAGCCTCCCCTATTAAGGGGAAAAAATTTAATAAGCCCCCTCTCTATTAAGATCCCTCCCCTCCCCAACTCTCTTTTAGGGGCCAAACAAAGTCATGTGGACTGATCCGGAATGGTATATACGCCAACTGGAAGTTGGGACTTGATTCTGATCCTCGGCTGCATGACCTCCAACCTTGCTTGTACTTGTACAACTTATATGAGGAAGACGTTTACTGTCGCCATACAACCTAGAATTTGCATGGTACCCATATACATGTTGACTGTATAAGCAAGCCTAGAACAACAACCCATGGACTACACTCTTTTTTTCATTTTTCCACCAAGCAATGGAACAATCCTCCCAACAAATAAAGGAACTGTACTTTTAGTAATTTTAAGCGATGTCTTCAAAGTCTCAATACGTTTGATTAGTTTTCACTAATTTTTGTCTTATTTTGTGTGTATTTTTTTATTTCAGTTTTTAGATATCTTAATTAGGTTTCTCAAAGATATTAGCTATACAGTGTAGCTACTCTGAAATTCAAGTTTAAATAAAGGTTAGGTATGTATGTTGAGTTCTTTATGGAGAACTGATACATGTAAGCAAATAAGCATCCCCCGCCCCCCACTTCTCAAATTAATGGGCCCGAAATAAATAAGCCTCCTGGGGGCTCAATAGAGGATTAATGGTATTACACTCTACCTGCAGGTCTCTCTTTAACGCTTGAATTTCAGCTTGAAGTTTGTGGTATTCTGTGACTGATACCTGCGGTGTATTGCTAATCACTGCAAAAGATTTATGACAGTCATCACTCAGAAAAGCATAAAATTAATACCTGCCTTCTTGAAGAAATTCATCAGGCTAGTGAAGTTAATATCGACTTAAATGTTCTCAAAACATAGCCAGTCTTTTACGTTTATCGCAATAATTAACACCTTTAGAAGCCTATTTAAGGCTTCTAACACTTAATGTTTTCCAAGTTTTGATAAAGATGGCTGACAGTCATCGAAACTGTCAGCATTATTAAGACGTTAAGACTGGCTATGTTTTGAGAACATTTAAATCAATATTAATACCTGCCTATCAATAACAGAGTACCCTCACTCTAGCCTTACCCTCTAAGAAGAGCCAGGGGCCGGAAATTTCCCCTTGCTACAATGAATATGGTCCCAGCCTACTTTCATTGGAAAGAAGAGGAAAAATAGAAGCAAAAGAAATTACTAGCTGTTTGATTCCCTGCCTACTTGTTGTGTTCACCCAGCAACTTGAAATCCTAGTGAAAACCTTGTAAAAGGCAGCTATTTCTAGGTTGTCTGAAATTTGGAAGGCCTTACCAAACTGGATGCAGTAGGAAGTGGAAAAGCAGCTTTGATGCACATGTAGTAGTTAAATTTCTATCTCAGTTAATTTTGATTTTCCAGTCTTTTTGGGTATGGTAACTGTAATGTAAGGTGATGAATTTGAAACAACGGAAAACCAAAAATTACCTGAAATGAAAAATTAACTGCAACATACATGTACACTGTAAACAATTGTACCATGATAATTATTTTTTAAAAAACAAAACAGGAAAAAATTTAACAGACAGCATAAAATGCTAAACAGTTCAGCTAGAACTGTAAAAGGTGTGCTGAAAGTGTACCAACAGATAAAAGTCCATAATGACAGAACGGTTATGTGTTACAACTTTACTTTTAAAAGTACCTTCACTTATTGAAGATGAAACACTTTGTAGAGAGGCTCGCGTGGTTGGTAATTTTGCAGTCCTTTCTCTGACAGCTGCTGCAGACACATGGGAGGTGGAAGATGATGAGGAAGATGATGTTGACAATGCAGACATTGAAGTTGTTGACGTGTTTGCTGATGGCCGTGATACTGATGCGGGCAGAGGAGGCCTTTTTGGTTGAGTTTTTGCACCTTAAAACAAAAAACTTCTGTAGGCATCCAGATCAAATGACAATTTCACATAGTAGCCCATGAAGAACTTATTCCCTGCTGGTTGCGACTGGGGTGTTTATTCAAAGGGGGGCAATTGATCAATTGGGGGTACAAAGTTATTTCTTTGAAGATGACTATTAAAACAAAGTTCTCTTCAGTTGAGCCTTAGCAGTGCTTAGGATTAAAATGCTTAAGAGAAGTAATAATACATGTATATAGCTTTGGCCAGGGCTCTCGATAATATTTATAGTTTGTTCAAACAAAATGTAAAATCCTGTAATGCGAAGCGGCGAAGGCAACGCCAGAGAACAGTGAAAAGACAGCAACAGGTCTAATTAGCAAAAAAGCAACTTTGCACGTGGAGCACACTTTTCTTGTACATTTCTTTGCCGTTGTTTTGCACGACTACAAGGTGAAACTTCCAGAAACGTTTTTTATGGAGGAAATGTCGTACGTCTTCTCATTCACTTTTTTTTTCACTGCTGCTCATTTTCTCCTTGCATTGGTGGCCGCTAGCATTTCTCATTTTGTCACCGCTGCTACAAAATTTTCATGTTGTTCTTCCAACAAAAAAGTGTCTCCTTTGTTTTTTATCTCTCTCTCTAGATCTCTGTCGCCCTTTTTCTCGTTGAGTTTCGCTGGCCTGCCGCTTTTTCTCTGTCTTTCTCTTGCTCTATATTCCAAATTTGTGGACATGACAATTAATCTAAGCTTAATACTTTGGAAAATAAGGATACAGAAACAATTTCTGCTTTCCAGTTTCGTCTTTATTGATCCAGCTGCCCCCTCTGCTTTACAAGACGTGGGTGGCTATGCGATTTCCCGCCAAAATAACATCGAGTTGCATTTGTGTTGCCATACCTGTTGGTTGAGTTATTTTACATTGGTATGCCTGTGGTGTGGATGGACGGTCAGGCGTAAGGTCACATGATTACCAAATTTTCTTGGATGGGTAGATTACCACATTTTCTTACCAATGGTGCTCCGCTGCACGCGCTTTGCGCGCGAGAGCTCCGCTATTATTGGTACATGTAACAATAATATTAATTATGCTTGATCGCAAAGCGACGAAACTGTTATCCTGTAGATGCTACAAATGTAGTGCGTGTACCACTACTTGGAGTTTGTAAAAAACTAGATTAAAGCAAGGAAACAAAAAGGATCAATTGTGTCACCTCTGCACATTACCCTTGACTCTTTCACGTAGTTGAGCTAACCACCACCTGGTTAACTCAGTTGGAAGAGGGCCAGTCTGCCAAGCAGGAGGACGGGGATCCAAACCCTAGCCCGACCACAAAATACCACTCATAAATACATCGTAAATGTACATGTACATGTAAGTGCTTGCACAGAGGACTAGTCTTCACTAACATTACAACTGTGGTAAATTATTAAATATTTTAAACATACTTCCAACGGCTGTGTTCAGTTTATTTGCATTCACACTGGAGGAAGCAGATGAAGGTTGAGGCCGCGTTCGCGCCGACTGGGCACCTGAGTCTGAGCGAGGCTTCCCTACATGGTAAGTGCACATTACATTAACTTTTTTCACAATATATAAGAGAAAGCAAATTGAATGTGTGAACAGAATTTATGCATTGTCAATAAATAACATCACGTCATAGACAGGTAACCAATTAATTTTGAGTAAAATCCAGTTAATCTTCTCGTTACTATACGCATGACCCTAAACTACTTTCTTACAAATGTAGGAAGCTAAAGTAAAGTAGAATCAAATGACCTAACTGCCAATTAAATCCCCAGTCTGTGATTGAATATTATGCCTGACAACTTGAAAACTTAGTAACATCTCTGCTTATAAGTCAGAAACAGTGCACCTAAAGCTAGAGCAACAACCTCAAGATCTGTGATCAAACAACCACTAGACTGTCATCATTCTTAACTCAAGTGGCATTCCCTTACCTGAGACTGGGAAGAATATTCTGTGATTCAGGACTGAAACTACCAAATACAACTGC
>CALNXI010000678.1:97074-121183 GCA_942486025.1 Porites evermanni | reverse complement strand
TGGTAATTGTCTCATTGATCATACCTACACGAAGTTTATACTAGCTTTCAAATATCTCGCAAAGTTTTTCTAGGCCTTTCTGCCTCAACCATTCGCGCACAAAGAACGTGTCTTTTCCTTTAAACTCTTCAAACGATACACTGATTGTTTTTCCCCCATGTGCGAACTGATCAAGATGGCGGCAAGCAGTTTCTTAGACGGATGCAAAAAATACTGTGGGATAGGGAAGTGATGTAGCGAAAATCACACATGCATGTATCTCTTTAAAGCATAATTATCAAAAACATTATTTATAGAAATATCTAAAGCTATCTAAACAGGCATATTTTTAAGTGAAATATTGAAAAAGGAATTACTTTAACCGCTTCTACAAGAATTGACAAATGCCCCACCCCCGAGCAGAGGCGGGCTTTCTGACAAATTCCCCACCGCCGGGACCGACTAGATGACAAATACCCGTGAGGGTGGGCACGCTTGAAATTGACTTAGCCATAAATGATGTACCCTTTCATTTTCAAAAATTGGTGGAGCTCTCTTTCGTTGCAGATGAAGTTTCCGTTGTTGCTTTTGTCTCCCTTTTTGTTTCTATTTTGTTTCTGTTTTGTTTTTAGGTAAGGAGACAGCCAGGAGGCATTAATTGGAAAAAAAAATAGTATATTTCCGTCCGATAGAATAACCTCATTCTCTCCGTCTCCCCCCAACATGACCTCTCGTGAATTTAAGTCAGCATTACAATTTTAATCAGTTAAAAGTGTTGCAAAGGGATTTTCTTCAGTAAAAAGTTTTGTGCTTCCAGGGTGAAGAAAGGTATCGGAGAGTCTGGGATAAGCCGAGAACATGAGAGCGTCAGGGGTAATGCATCCTAAACCCCCTCCATATCTTCCCTAGCCCTTGTATGATCTCAGTCTGCGCGTAGTGTCCATGACCAATCATCAAACTAGTTCACTAAACTTTTAACCGCGAAACAAAATACCCCCAAAACACTTCCTTTTGGGAGTACTTGGAGTTGTTCTTCCGAGCTGTCTATGGACTCACTGAAAAAAACATCTTACTAATGTATACAGCAGGCCCAAAATTCACCAATTTTAGCGCTAGAACACGCGTACCAACTCAGCGGTATGGCTTACGCATGCGTAGGGCCATGTCACCCCGGCAGTGGCAGTCATGGCCAGTTGTTTTCACCCTTATTAGGGCTAATCAGTATGGCGTAGCCGTCGGGTCTATGAACGGGCGAACCTGTGTATCCACTACCAGGGTGATATGGTTGTGCGCATGCGTAAGGTTCTGGCTGTACCGCCGAATTCATTCTCGTCCCCAGAGCCCGTCGTTTATTAAGCCGAGTGGCTCTGGGGACGAGAATGCGCCGAATTAAACCACAGAGTTTTAACCACCGAGTTGGCACGTGAACTGGTATTGCTTTGAAAATTCACCATCTCATCTCTATTGTTGCGCATAAGCACAACATTCCAGTAGTCCTAGCAGTACGCTGGATATTTGTCACATGAACCTAGTTTGGTGACCTTTAGATCCCAGGAGACTGCGATAGCTTAGTGGTAGAGCAACTAGTAACCAGAGGGTCATAGGTTGGACTCCTTTTGGGACGGTACTCGGATATTTTCTTCCGGAAAACCTGTGTCACCGACTGAAAAAACATCTTACTCAAAATGATCCCAGTCACCTATACTTCTACCTGGGGTATTGATTACAACAACAACAACTTAACTTTATTGTGCACGTCAAACAGATTACAAGGAATTGATTAGCCTGGGAACAGGCTCCCGAGTTGGACTCTCAGTGCTCTTCGCTGGCTTATTTTCTTTTCCTCCCGCTCCTCTTGGGAGCCTGTTTGCATGCTAAAAAATGGATTACCCTTCCCCTTTCGCTTGCTTTTAAAATTCAAACTGTCAACACTTCGAACACATTATCCATGTGTTTTTACTTTATTGCAATTCAAAGATTACACAGCTTGGCCTGTCTTAGCCTTTGTTTAGCGTTCCGTATCCTTTAATTGTAGTTCTAGCAGCACTAAAATGGTGGAGAGGTGTAATGCCTCCGATAGGACGGGGAGCAAGAATCAGTGCCTTAATCAGCGCTTTTTGAATGCGTTTAGCCATAAAGGGGAGTTTTAGTGAAGGAGGATTGAGTGGAGCGCGGCGTGGTAACTTTCAAAAAGAGTTTGGTAAAAAGGGGTGGCGTTGAAGGAGGACTGGTGGAACGGGGTTTGGTGAATGGAGGGAAGGTGGCGCGGGGTTGGGTAAAGGGAGGGAAGGTGAAGCGGGGTGTGGTGAATGGAGGGAAGGTGGAGCGGGGTTGGGTAAAGGGAGGGAAGGTGAAGCGGGGTGTGGTGAATGGAGGGAAAGTGGAGCGGGGTTGGGTAAAGGGAGGGAAGGTGAAGCGGGGTTTGGTGAATGGAGGGAAGGTGGAGCGGGGTTGGGTAAAGGGAGGGAAGGTGAAGCGGGGTTTGGTGAATGGAGGGAAAGTGGAGCGGGGTTGGGTAAAGGGAGGGGAGGTGAAGCGGGGTGTGGTGAATGGAGGGAAGGTAAAGCGGGGTGTAGTGAAGGGGGGTCGTGTGAAGCGAGGTGTTGTGAAAGGGGGTGGGGTGAAAAAGGGAGTTGAGAAACGAGGTTTCGTGAAACGAGGCGTAGTGAAACGAGGTCTTCTTGTAGGCCTGGGTCTGGTTGGAAAAGGCTCGGGTCTTGAGTTGCAATAGTAGAAAAAGTAAAGCCAGTTTCCAATTACAATATAACCAGACTTTTGGAATCTAGTCCATCCTTTGAATCCTGGAGTCATACCTGGAACTGAAAAAACACAAATACACATACTCAACTCCTTCAATTTGCACAGTTGGGTTATTGTTAAATGTCTCTCAAGTAACTAAAACATAAAAAACATTGTTCTTTTAGGCCCTTTGAATGGTTTGTTTGAACTCTGGAGATCACATAACCTATGTCTAAGGCAAAATTGTGGGATACAACTCCAAAATTCGAGGGTTAGAAAGAGCGTGAAAAATAGTGGCCCTGTTAATTTTACGGTTTTGATTAACTCTTAGCAGTGCGATTTTATGGTAGCCTCGACACTGAGAGGAAAAAACGTGATGTTAGTCAACAAACACTTATCAGAAAATGTAACACCAGGAGCCGCCCATTCACCATCATTTAAAATCGAGAAGGGAAATGGAGCCGAAATGCGCCATGTAGCAATTGTTTCTGGAATCGTTACTGGGGACGTATCAGTCAGCGATTGACAATAGGCCATGTCCGAGTTCCAAAAAATCTCACTTTCAAAACGAGGCTAAGTGCGAAACCTTTGTTGTGAAAATGAGTTTTATTTGCATCATAATTAAAAATCATTTACATATCAATGGCTTTGCACTTAGCCTCGCTTTGAAAGTGAGATTTTTTGGAACTCGGAAATGGCCTATTTTTTCTCCTGCCTCTAGAACCAGTCCCAGACGTCTTTGCGAAAAACAACTCCTCCCAGTTTCCTTCTCCTTTCTTTAGTGGCATATAAACTCTTCGTCCTTCGCCCTTAGGGCCTGTTTACATGGAGTGGGGGACCCCGGTCTAGTGGGGTAAGTTTCTTTTGTTTTCACGCTCTGGGGGACACAAAACAAAAGAAACTTACCCCCCACGACCGGGGTCCCCCACTCCATGTAAACAGGGTCTTAGTAGGGAGCTTAAACAACTACGACGACGACGACAACTTCAAAAAACAATAGATTTAATGATCAAAACAACAGCTCTGCACGTGCATCACGCTTTTTAGTTCATTTCTTTGCCGTCCACCCGCACGACTACGACGTGAAAACTCCTAATTTGACGTTTTATGGAGGACGTGGACATACGACGACGAATTTTCCTCCCTCTTTTTGAACTTGCATAAAATCCTTAAGAATTCAACTCCAGGAAAAGTCGCCTGCATTTGACATATGAAAGAACGCAAATTCATTCTTTTTAGCGACGTTTCCTCTGCCGGCGTCGTCATCGTTGATTAAGGTCCCTATTGTGTCACACTCCAAATCTGGCTTCCAGCGAATTTTCTTATGCCATTTCGGTCCAAAATTGTTTAAGTTGCATCCCATATAACTTTTTGACATGAGTAAGGTGCGAATTTATTTACATTGATCGCGGATCATGGCTCTTGGGTTTGTCTTTTGTTTTGTATCTTAAGACTGTATTTCTTTCGATTACTTTTCACAAATTTTCTCTCTCCATATTTGAAGATTAAGACTTTCAACCAATATATTCGCATGCCATACTCATGTCAACCAGGAACTCTCTGACTAAAAATAGAACAACGGTAAAACTACTTTCAACAACTCACCAAAGCAACGACGAGTGAAACAATAGGAAGCTCTAAAGAAGAGACTGTTGGCATAGCTTGGAATGGCGATGGGAAGAGTTACTGGACGAGGATAACGAGAAAAAAATCGGCGGACGCTTTTTCTCGGATCGTCTACTTTCTTCGGGCCCTCTACGTCAGTGCTATCAGTTTTGTCGTTTATGTTCGATTTTAATAAATTATCAAGCGTCACATCTGTGTCAATCTTAGCACTGACAAGAACCAAAAAACATATGGCCAACACCAAAATTCCAAGCAAGCGCATTTTCGAATGCAGGAGTAGAATTCTAAGGGGAAGAAAAAGATTGGTGAACTTCGTTAAGACTGATACTGCTCAATATCGCCATCAATATTACCTTTATACAATCGGAATAATTAGTCAGCACTTTTCCGTATTGGCGATATTTCTAAAGGCTTTTAATAATTGTGAAAACCTCACCATGCAATAAAACAAAGCTAACAGAGACTTTCAGACTTGCGTTAGATTTCAGTCCATCCTTTAATTATAAGGGGCGTAATCTTTGGCCTTGTTGTAATTTGTTGGGAATTTAAGGCGGTTTCCGTGGAATAATTAGCCCATCTTATAAGGAAGGGAAAAAAGTGAGAAGACTCAGGCTTACATTTGAAAGTTACTGGTACTTGGCAATAAGATAGACGATGACAAAAGGAAGGCCAACACGGAGAAGAGGGCTGAGCGCCATTTACGGGAGGAAATGAGCTGCTTGGGACTAAAAATTACTACCGTTATACTAGCTCATCTATACTCGTGTCGTTCGGGTTGAAGGAGTTTTGCTGTTTGATTTTGCAACACTTTATCAAATACTTATCGACAAAGTTCTCCGTGGGTCTCCTAACTAATCCACACCCGGTAGCGTTCCAACTAGTTTAATTTTATTTTAGGAGTCGTCGGTTTAATAATGAACCTGAGCAAAATCTGTAGCTATAGCAGGCAATCCTGATAAACGACTCTGAGCAGAACCATAACTCGGTCGAAGTCAGAACATATATCATGCATTCCCGACGACAGTAAAAAGAAATATTGATCAAGGCGTCATTTTAAAGTGACAGCCGATAAAACTGATCTCAAGTCAGATACTACAGTGTAAAAATATAAAATAACAGAAATTGCAATGTTGGTTATTTTAAAAAAGTTAGAATTCATACTCACTGTTGTTATGTAACGAGGTGTCCTCAATAGGATAAGAAGCTGGTTTCTCTGGAAAAACAAAATTCTTTTGTATGTATTAACTCTTGTCAGTTTGGGTATCAAAATACTTCTGAGGTGCAGAACTGTACAAGGTGATATGTAATTGAAGCAGGCTTGCAGTTTCCAGTACACATAATTAAGAAACAACTGAACCTGGCGTTTCAATTAATCATTTGTCTCACAAAGGTTTGTACGCGTACGAGCAATATATGAGCTCAATCCCGACAAAATGATCTCATTGAACTGCAAGTCTGGAAAAGTTTCCGGGTCGTTTATGTGCGCCGTTAGAAACCTTGAAACAACAAAATAATACTGACTGAGTTATCACGCTTAATAAAACATCTAGCGTTTTTAAAGGTCTTGATAAAGATAAATATATAGAGTTTGCTGAAAAAGTACATAAAGCTTGCCAAGCTCATCCACGCACCAATGAATTGTAAAGTGATGATGCGTCGGCATTTACTGACTGGCAAAGGCAGTGCGGAACTGAAAACAATGCATGTTCTTTATATTTTAAAACGGTCTACACCAAATATCATTTACGCAGGTATGCTTGTCTGTCAGTTGATGTAATTTATTTCTGAATTTTTCCCGGAATTGCAAAACCAGATTTCTAAGAATTAACAAAGTCAGGGCGGGCGGTAAAACTGTAATTAGCCTACAGCTGCAGGGAACGACTAAGGGAATATTGCCTGATCGATACGCTCTTGGTCTGTATACGGATCTGTATAGTTAGCTTAAAAGTCCTTTGTTTCATTCTATGATGTCAAGAAACATCAATTAGTTTTTGCCGGATTGAATCACATGATCGGATCACTGTGCCCAGTCTCTCCTATCACTCTTATCAATTTGACTTCAACATTACATCGAACGGAAACTCACACTACACAGGCTAACTGGTCGCGATCGAGAGATGTTTGGCCAGCTTAATATAATTTCCATCTTATTATTGTATCTACACTTATTTTTAATTTCATTTTTTCCTTTGCAGTTGAAATTTGTATTAGAAAAAAACAGAGACAATTACTACACGTTCCCTTTTAAACTCCCCATGCAAGTACACTTGGACTGCAGGAGTGTCTCCTGACAGAGTGAACAGAAGTTTTGTCAAAGCAAATCGTGACGAGTCTGGCTACAGTCTTTAGCCATGTCAGTTGGTATTTCCGAACTCATGTATAAAATGTTGAAAAGTCTTGTTCACTTCACACTCAAATCAAGCTCGTAGAGAAAACTCTCACTTTATGAACATCTCTTTTAATTATTACGGATACCCCGATGACAATGACAGCAGATGAATTGACGGCAAAAATGTTACAGAGTTTCGGAAAAAAAAAACACCAAATATATTTTCTTCTGGACACTGTTATCCCATTCAGGACTTATTTATAACTGAAGTTTGTTGACTGCCGTTACGTATGTGTCTGACTCATTGTTCCCAGTGGTTTTCCAATTTCTTTTTCTCTTTTATGTAAGTGAACGCAACAATTAAACTACTTGAAAATTGAACCGCCTTGAAGCATGCCACTGGTTGTTGAATTGATCACCGTTATTTACAGACACTAATTAAAAGAAATTCCGCGTTCTAGAACGTAAATATAAAAACGCTTCAGGCTAATATCTCCGGCAAAAACCGCCGACCCTTGTCCCCATTCCTAAAGGATAAAAAAATTAACCCTTTTTTCATTTCTTTGGAAAACAAAAGTTTCTCAGCCTCTGTAAAATATTAAATTTCCATTGAAACAGTAAGTAGCCCTTCGAGCAGTGAAAAGTTGACTACAAGGGATTTGATTTTACCACATAAGCTTTCACGCAGAAGACAAATTAAGACAACATAAAGAAAAACACGTTTTAAAGAAGTAAATTATCTTTATTTCTCATGGTAATTAAAAGATACATGCCTTTACAGTGTTGTTTAAAGCGCTACCAAAGGGCGTTTTCCATTTGTCAGATTGACCGGCCAGACCATTCCCGTCGCAACGATAATTTCCCTTTTGATCAAACATGACTCTCCAGCCAGATCAGTCCAATCCTAAATAGTGTGCTTGAAGGAGATGGTTTTTCAGTAAAAACTCTCTGACTAAGCCTATTACATTTTCAAACTGACTGGTCGGGCAATGGTCCGGCAGGCTGGCTCTGACAAATGGAAAGCGTCCTAAGTTTCGTCGAATTTCGAATTCGACCACTTCCTCCGCTCGTTTAGTCACTCCGGCGGGAGAGAAGACCGCCTCTTTCCCCGAGTGACTTGGAGAGCGAATGAGGCAGCTGAAATCAAGCTAAACCTTAGTTTGGCGGGAGATTCTAGAAAACGCCCAGAGCAGTTTACTTAGTGTATATAAAAATGAACGTTGATTTGATCGCACATTTTATCCAAAAAAGCGGCTGGAAGGGGTCCTGGTGGGAGTAGGCGAGGGCCTCAATCGAGTTGGTCGAGGCTGAGGTCTTATCTTTGGACTGCAGTTCCAGAAATAGTAAAGCCAATTGTTGATCACCACGTATCCCGATTGGTACACAACTCGCCATGAAAGGAACCTTTGACTCAGGCCTGGCACTGAAAAGAAATAAATTCAGACGGAAATATTATTTTAATATCATAGTTCTACAGAGGATTCGAGAACCATTCTACCTTTTAAACTTTTAATTCTTAGATTAAAACAAATTACAAGGTCCTACGTGTTTGGTTTGGTTCTCGGCTTTATCAGTCGGTTTTAGGTTTAATCAGGCAATCAATCTTTAAATCAATCAATGAATCAATTTTTAGTAAATTAAAAGAACTACCGAAGAAAGGTATCATTCTGCTCCAAAACAGACGGACGGAAAATAAACAAAATTAACCGCATTCACAGGAATGTGCACTATTTAAAATTCGAGGGAGGATACATTGAACATTTAAGACAAAAACGTATGGTCACTAGCTTCTTGCAAAAGAGGACCAATGAAAGCTAATGAAGGATATCTTATGACTAATATACGCTTACCAAAGCATCTACGACGGAAGCAATATCTAACTTGAAAGAATCTCAAGTTGTGGTTTGTAGGAACGTTAATAGTGAGATAGAGTGGGCGCGGCCGAATAAACGGCCGTTTTCTGATATCTTCCTCGGCGTCTTCCTTTGTTGGTATCTTTGGGTCTTCCTCTGCGACTTTTTCCGGGTCTTCCTTCAGATAAGCGGTGCTGTCGAGATTCGCGTCCCTCGCTAATGTTTCTTCACCTCTCAAGGTTTCCGTATCCGTTTCGCTTTCAGCTTTGGTGTACTTAACCAAACAGAGGGCCAGGACCAACACAACGATCTCGTACAAGCGCATCTCTGGCTGTCGAACAAATATGGATGTGAAAAAGACTCAGAGCTTGTAAATTAAAATCAAACCAGCGAAGTATTCGTAGCGGAGCTACGTAAAAAATCTCTCTTGTAAAGTCAACAGCGCTTAGGCTCGTATAAAAATGATCGAAAAACAGTCTAGTAGTAAGGAAATTTCCTCTTCACGTTCATGTCTGGCCATGGATACTGAGTTAAATCAGTGGAGTGGACGCCAAATATGCACGCCTTCTTTTCTTTTTAATTCCAATAAAGGAATCGCAAAAAGTGGTCCTTTTTGCTCTTGAACTCGCAGATTCTCTTAAACTACGAAGTCAAGTTATTTTAATTAGATTCTCCAGTCCAATATAGTTTTCACACTATTTACAACCAGTAGAATGTAAAACTAAATTTACAGGCAAAGATATGTATAAAACTTAATAATCAGTCTAAACCAGTGAATTAAGCTATTCATAACCCGAGCTGACAGGAGAGATCTAGGCTAAAGGGAAAGAAAGAATTATAATGCGTTAAAACGAATCCTCACCTTAGCTGATCTGACTGCGATAATGCTCAGGTTTCAAAATGTTTTCTTTTCCTCGGCACGGTAGCAAAAGATGAACAAGCGCGTTTGCCCTCTGTTCTGAACAAAACAGCTTTTTTATACCATCGGTCACCACAGAAACGGGAACCTAGTACTTGAACTAATAATGGTTATTTCAAGAACTCACTGTTGTTACGTAGTGAGAGTGTCCTCAATAAAATAAGAAGCTCGTTCCTCTGGAAAAACACATTCTTTTGTATGTACCAACTCTTGTCAGTTTAAGTATCAAAATACTTCTGAGGGGTCGGACTGTACAAGGTATTACGTAATTAAAGCAGGTTTACAGCCCGGGGGTACTCCCTTATATAAGCCATACAGGTATGTGCCGCCCCATCGGGTAGGGTTTTGCACCGTTTTGGTCTGAAAACGGGTAATCATACACTTTGCCCATTTTGGTCTAGAATCGGGTATGGTTTTTGAGGGAACTATAGAGTGTATGAACGAATTTATCGTTTCAATTCCGAATTAGTAAGAAAGAAAGAGAAATATGCGAATTCGAAATGGATTGAATAATGTTTTTGTTCGCGTTGTATTCTAGGTAATGATAACATAAAGGCCAGGTCTGAAAACGGGAATGAATTTTAGAGGTGTAATCTGAAAACGGGTGTGGACAATTACATTTTTTTGGTCTGAAATCGGGTCTGGATTTTAAGAGCTGGGCGGCACACCCCCACCAAGAATTCCCAATAGTACCCCCCGGGGCTTACAGTCCAGTACACAACTAAACATGACGTTTCAATTTATCATTTGTCTTACAAACGTTTGTATGCGTACCAGCAATATAAATGCTAAATCACGACTAAATGACCTCATAGATAATAATGGTTAGTTTTCTTCACGGAAAATTGCAAGTCTGGAAATTACGGGTCGTTCACGCGGGACTGTTAAAAACCTTGAAACAATTAAACAAAATATAGTTACTTAGCGAGTGATCACGCTTGATAAAACATCTAGAGTTTTTAAAGATCGTGATAAATATATAGAGCTTGCTAAAAAAAATCAGAATTTTTAAAGCATGTTAAAGAAGCTCATCCACACACCAACGATTTTTAAAGTGATGAGTCGGCATTTGTTGAATGACAAAGTGCAGTGCGGAACTAAAAACAATACATGTTCTTAATATTTTAAAATGGTCTACCCCAAATATCATCTACGTACGTAGGCTTGTCGGTCAGTTGATGTAATTTATTTCTGAAATTTTCCCGGCACTAATCAGAAGTTTGCAGTGAACCAGATTTCTACGAATTAACAAGGCGAGGGCGGTAGGTAAAACTGTGATTAGCCTAAAGCCGCAGGGAATGAACAAGGGAATGCAAAAATTATCTCGATCGATTATTAAGAATCTCCATAGTCATTAAGTCCTTTGTTTCATTCTATGATGTCAAAAAAGTCAGTTAGTTTTTGAATGAATCACATGATCAGATCACTATCCGCAGTCTCTCCTCTTACCCTTATCAATTTGACTCAACCTTCGCGACGCGTGTTACGCAGGTAAATTGGTGGAGATCGAGAGTGGTTTGGCCAGCTTTTAATTTCCATCTTAGCATTGTATGTACAGTTAGTTTTATCTTCGACTTTGTAGTTGAAGTTTGTATTAGAAAAACAGGGACAATAAGTACATTCCGTTTTAAACCCCCCATGCAAGTACACTTGGGCAGCAGTCTCTTAGTGAACAAAAGGCAGATCGTGACGAGGTTAAGTCTTTAATTTAGCCATGTCAGTTGGTATTTCCGAACTCATGTATCACATGTTTAAAAGTCTTGTTCGCTTTACACTCAAATCAAGCTCCTAGAGAAAACTCTCACTTTGCGAACACCTCTTTATTACGGATAACAAAATGACAATGGCAACAGATGAATTCAGGCCAAAAATATTACAGAAATTTCAGAATAAAAAAAACACCAATTGAAATATATTTTTGTCTGTCCGCTGTACATGTTACGGTCACGCTTAACTGGGAAACCCGTGCAGTGCTTATTTACAATTGAGTGAAGTTTGTTGACTGTACATGTACAATTGTTCGCAGTGGTTTTCCAATTACTTTTATTTCTTTTACGTACGTGAATGCAACAATTAAACTTCTTGAAAATTGGATCGCCTTGAGCATGTCGCGGGTTGTTGAATCGACCACCGTTTACGAGGCACTAAAGAATTTCCGCGTACTAACTGACATAAATATAAAAACGCTTCGGGCTAATATCTCGCCAACCATGGTCCCTATTCCTAAAGGATAAAAAAATAAGACCCTTTTTTCATTTCTTTGGAAAACAAACGTTTCTCAGCCTAATATGTAAAATGTAAAATTCCCATCATGTAACAGTAAGTAGCCCTTCGATCAGTGAAAAGTTGACTACAAGGGATTTGATCTTACCACAAAAGCTTTCACGCAGAAGACAAACAAAGATAACATAAAGAAAACACGTTTTAAACAAATAAATGTTTATTTTTATTTTATTATGCCTTTACAACGTTGTTTAAAGCGCTACCTAAGGGCGCTTTCCATTGTCAGACTGACCGGCCACACCAGTCTCGTTGCAACGATAATTTCCCTTTTGATCAAAACTCTCCAGCTAGATCAGTCAAATCCTAAATAGTGTGCCGGAAAGGGATGGTTTTTCAGCAGAAACCCTCGCAAAAAGCCTATTACATTTTCAAACTGACTGGTCGGGCAAATGTCAGGCGGGCTACATTTCGAATTCGGCCGCTTCCTCTGCTCGTGTGGTCACTTCGGCGGGAGAGAAGACCGCCTCTGTCCCCGAGTGACTTGCAGAGCGAATAAGGCAGCTGAAATCAATATAAACTTTGGTGTACTTAACCAAACAGAGGGCCAAGACCAACACAACGATCTCGTACAAGCGCATCTCTGGCTGTCGAACAAACGAATATGTAAAAGACTCAGAGCTTGTAAATTAAAATCAAAACTGCGAAGTTTTCTTAGAGTAGCTACTTAAAAAAATCTCTCTTGTAAAGTCAACAGCGCTTAGGCTCGTGCCAAAACTGGGGATCCAAATAACTGAGTCTAACTAAATTTCCTATTCACTTTCATGTAATACTGGCTATGGATACTGGGTTAAATCAGTGGAGTGGACGACAAATATGCAAGCCTTCTTTTTTTTAAATTCCAATAAAGGAATCGCAAAAAGTGGTCCTTTTTGCTCTTGAACTCGCGGACCCTCTTAAAATACGAAGTTAAGTTGTTTAGCTTCTCCAATTCAATATAGTTTTCAACCAGTAGAATATAAAAGAAAATTTACAGGCAAAGATATTTATAAAACATAATCATCAGTCTAAACCAGTGAATTAAGCTATTCATAACCCGAGCTGACAGGAGAGATCTAGGCTAAAGGGAAAGAAAGAATTATAACGCTTTAAAACGAATCCTCACCTTGACTGATCTGACTGTGATGACGCTAAGGTTTCAAAGTGTCTTCTTTTGCTCCCACGGTAGCAAAAGAAGAAGAATAAGCGCGTTTGCCCGCTGATCTGAACAAAACAGCTTTTTATACCATTGGTTACCACAAAAACGTGACTAGAACTTGAACCAATGTTGGTTATTTCAAGAACTCTGGTTTCTCTGGAAAAACAAAATTCTTTTGTATGCACTAACTCTTGTCAGTGTAGGTATCAAAATCACTTCTGAGGGGCCGGACTGTACAAGGCATCACGTAATTGAAGCAGGCTAACAACCCGGGGGGAGGGTACTCCTTTATATAAGCCATATAGGTATGTGCCGCCCCATCGGGTAGGGTTTTTACGCCGTTTTGGTCTGAAAAAGGGTATACACTTTGCCCATTTTGGTCTGGAATCGGGTGTGGTTTAAAAGGGAACTATGGAGTGTAAGAACGACTTTATCGTTTCAATTCCAGATTAGTAAGTAAGAAAGAGAAATATGAGAATTAGAAATGGATTGAATAATTGTTTTGTTTGCGCTCTAATCTACTAGTAGGTAATGATAACATAAAGGCCAGGTCTGAAAACGGGAATGGATTTTAGAGGTCTAGTCTGAAAACGGATGTGGAAAATTACAGTTTTTTAGTCTGAAATCGGGTCAGGATTTGAAGAACCGGACGGCACACCTCCAACAAGAATTTCCAGTAGTACCCCCCCCCCCGGGGAGGGGGCTTACAGTCCAGTACACATGGCTATTTACAGTTGTGGGCTTGGTGCCCTAGCCTTTGAGAGAACGTGAGGCTGAGGTTGGCCTTGTTTTGATACAAACCTCATTCCTTTTATAATGTAAATTTTGCTTAAAAAATACTAGTCAGCATAAGAACAACATGATTTACATAATAAAGCAGGAAGGGTTGTATCAAAACAAGGTCAACTCCAGCCTCGTTTCCACCTGTAACTGTAAAATCGGCTATTCAAAATCAACTAAACATGACGTTTCAATTTATCATTTGTCTCAAAAAAGGTTTGTACGCGTACGAGCAATGTAAAGGCTAAACCACGACAAAATGATCTCATTCAATAATGATTAGTTTTCATCAAGGAAAACTGCAAGTCTGGAAAATTTCTGGGTCGTTTATTAATTATGTCGACTGTTAAAAACCTTGAAACAATTAAACAAAATATACTTACAGAAAGATCACGCGTGCTAAACATATAGAGCTAACTGAGAAAATCAGAATTTTTAAAGCGTGTTAAAGAAGCTCAACCACACACCAATGATTTTTAGAGTGATGCGTCGGCAGTTATTGAATGGCAAAGTGCAGTGCGGAACTAAAAACAATACGTGTTGTTTATATTTTAAAACCGTCTACCCCAAATATCTTCTACGCACGTAGGCTTGTCGGTCAGTTGATGTAATTTATTTCTGAAATTTTCCCGGCACTTATCAGAAGTTTGCAAAACCAGATTTCTACGAATTAACAAGGCGAGGGCGGTAGGTAAAACTGTGATTAGCCTAAAGCCGCAGGGAATGAACCGAGGGAATGCAAAAATCATCTCGATCGATTATTGTTAGCACGCTTTTGGTCTGTATACGAATCTGTATATCCATGATCGGATCACTATCCCCAGTTAGTTTTAGTCTCATTTTTACTTTGTAGTTGAAATTTGCAGGGACAGGGACAATAACTACATCCCCCCCCCCCCCGCCGCCCCCATGCCAGTACACTTGAGCAGGAGTCTCTCCTTACATACTGAACAAAAGGCAAATCATGACGAGGTTAAGTCTTTCGCCATGTCAGTTGCGAACACCTCTTTATTACGCATACCCTGATGACAATGACAGCAGATAATTCACTGCAGAAATATTACAGAAAAAACACCAACTATTCTCTTGTGGCCGCTGTTAAGGTCACGCTTAACTAGGAAACACGTGCAGTACTTATTTACAATTGAGTAAAGTTTGCTGACTGTACATGTCATTGTTTTCAGTGGTTTTCCCATTTCTTTTCAGTTTTCTTTTACGTACGTGAATGCAACTATTAAACTACTTGAAAATTGGACCGCCTTGAAACATACCGCGGTTTGTTGAATCGACCACCGTTTAGAGGCACTAAAGCGACTGACGTAAATACAAAAACGCTTCAGGCTAATATCTCTGGCAAAAACNAAAACCTCTCGGATGTTTTTTTTTAGGCCCCTTTTTGGCTGGTATACAAATTTGTTTATCCATGATGGGATAATTTCCCCCGTTTGGTTTTGTCTCATTTTTTCCTTTTTAGTTAAATTTTGAGGGGACGGGGCCAAAAACAAACCCCCCCCCCCCCCCCGCCGCCCCCATGCCAGTACACTTGAGCAGGAGTCTCTCCTTACATACTGAACAAAAGGCAAATCATGACGAGGTTAAGTCTTTCGCCATGTCAGTTGCGAACACCTCTTTATTACGCATACCCTGATGACAATGACAGCAGATAATTCACTGCAGAAATATTACAGAAAAGCCAGCATAAAAAACACCAACTATTCTCTTGTGGCCGCTGTTAAGGTCACGCTTAACTAGGAAACACGTGCAGTAATTATTTACAATTGAGTAAAGTTTGCTGACTGTACATGTCATTGTTTTCAGTGGTTTTCCCATTTCTTTTCAGTTTTCTTTTACGTACGTGAATGCAACTATTAAACTACTTGAAAATTGGACCGCCTTGAAACATACCGCGGTTTGTTGAATCGACCACCGTTTAGAGGCACTAAAGCGACTGACGTAAATACAAAAACGCTTCAGGCTAATATCTCTGGCAAAAACCGCCAACCATGGTCCCCTTTCCTAAAGGATAAAAAATAAGACCCTTTCTTCATTTCTTTGGCAAACAAAAGTTTCCGGCCAGCCGGAAACGGTTTGCCATGATCTTACCACAAAAGCTTTCAAGTAGAAGACAACTAAGATAAAGAAAAACACGTATTAAAGAAATAAATTGTCTTTATTTCTCACAGCGCTACCTAAGTTTCGTTCAATACTTACTCCGCTCGTTTAGTCAATCGGGCGGGCGAGAAGACCGCCTCAGCTTCCCCGATTGACTTAGCGAGTTGAGTAGGCGGCTGAAATCCAGGCTAAACTTAAGTTTGGCTGGAGAGAATGCCCAGAGCAGTATAATTAGAGTATATATAAAAATGAACGGTGATTTGATCGCACATTTTATCCAAAAAAGCGGCTGAAAGGTGTCCTGGTGCGAGTAGGCGAGGGCCTCAATCGAGTTGGTCGAGGCCACGGTATCGGTACCGGTCTTGGACTGCAGTTCCAGAAAAAGTAAAGCCAATTGTTGATCACCACGTATCCCGATTGGTACACAACTCGCCATGAAAGGAACCCTTAACGCAGGCCTGGTACTAAAAAGAAAGAAAAATTAGACAAAAATAATTTTTTAAAAATCATAGTTCTACAGAGGATATGAGAATTATTCTACCTTTTAAAGCCTTAATTCTTGGAGTAAAAACAGAAGTTCCTTGTGTTTGGTTTGGTTATCGGTTTAATGAGTCGGTTTTCGGCTTAATCAAGCAATCAATCTAATATATAGATTTAGCCAGGGCTAAAAGCGAGGCTCCATTAATAAATTTATAATTTAAATCAAACAATAAACTTGTATTCCACAATTCAGTTAACTTTAGAGCACATTCATGTGACTTTTGACGGAAAGGCTGAGTGATTTTAGAGAAAAATGATTTGCAAACAGCTCAAGATAGCCTCATATGTACACCCCAAAACAGCAATCATCTTCGATCACATTTAAGAGGCATAATGGCTCTTGATCACCGTCGATTAATTAGGCCTGGAAAAAAAATCAGGCCGAATTTTTTGCGTTCGACGAGTTTACTTTACAAAATCTTGCCAACAAATCTGGGTGCGTGTAAACCAACCTTTTATACAATTTAAACATCACATCTGAGGTCAAACAGTACTATGAGGCACTGTTTCTATCATACAGACCTCGGACAGAATGCAGTATTTCACAATTTTGCAATGCAAAGTGCACTCATTCAATATTCAGGACGATCGATCGAAGCATGCGTGGGCTTTTAGCTAAACAGTTAAAAAAATTTCCAAAATCACCTAGTATATATGGCCAGCCGGTTCTCACTTTTGCAGAGCGAGCTGTGGTCGTGTTTGAATGAACATTAACAGAGTTACGCTTCAACATAATAAAGAATTTTTATTTAATTGTCTTATCGATGTGTAATCTTTAAAAGCGTTTGATACGCGCGACATTTTGCATGATTTTGAGTACCTAGCCTCCTGCAAGCGATGTTCACTGAACGACTGAAAACAAACGGCTCAGCGATTAAAATTACAAGAGAGACCACTAACAATCACTAAATGAAAGATAATTCGGCGAAACATATACAGAGACAACAACTTTCATTCACGCAGACAATTTAGTATTAAAGTTTCCCTAATCTTGAGTCTTCATGCTTAAAGCTTAGGAGGCCCGGCGCCACTGGTAAGTGGCTATCCTGTTTTGACAGCTGTCAATTGACCATTTTGTGAATGTCCAATATACGAGACGTGGACTTGCCAAGACACGCCTGAGACACCACTCCCTCCCTTTTGCTAGTCTCCCCTACCCCACCCTTACAATCTGTAGCCGCGTACGTACGTACGCTAGGTCAATCACGTGACAACCAAACGAAAAGAGGTTGACCATATTCTATGAGTATGGGGCTCCCACGCGCGCTTCGCGCGCGTGGGAGCCCCGCTATAAATTGAGTCTCAAACAAAGAAAATGTAGATTGCGGCTATAATATTTTGACTTTTGTGGTTCTTAGTTTGGCGCGCGAAAACTCGTTTAGGATTTCGTTATTTATAAATGAAGAGATCAATGGAAAAGTTCAATTCGAAAGTAGGCGATTCAGCTAGGAGAGTTTTAATGCCAGAAAATGTTTATCAGTCCTCAAAATAGCATGAGCATAATCTCTTTGAACTAATTTACAAAATATACCTACTTTCCAGCTAACCTGCAAGGAAAGAAGGACCAACTGATCGCAGGTTACTTCAAATCCAGCTAAAGCAATTTTAATGGAGTAGAAACGGATGGTGTGGCAAAATAGGCTTCCTATAAATTCTTTGGAATTCTTTAAGGCCATTTTAAAATTCTCTTCCATTACTTGAAGAGCTCTACAAGCCTACACTCCTGTTTATATCATGTCTACATAATTCATTTAATAGTATTTGGAAACATTTTGGAACCACGGAGACGACGTTCTAGCTGGTTGAAAATTTGTGTTGTCTAATGTCTTCTGTGANGCTAGGTCAATCACGTGACAACCAAACGAAAAGAGGTTGACCATATTCTATGAGTATGGGGCTCCCACGCGCGCTTCGCGCGCGTGGGAGCCCCGCTATAAATTGAGTCTCAAACAAAGAAAATGTAGATTGCGGCTATAATATTTTGACTTTTGTGGTTCTTAGTTTGGCGCGCGAAAACTCGTTTAGGATTTCGTTATTTATAAATGAAGAGATCAATGGAAAAGTTCAATTCGAAAGTAGGCGATTCAGCTAGGAGAGTTTTAATGCCAGAAAATGTTTATCAGTCCTCAAAATAGCATGAGCATAATCTCTTTGAACTAATTTACAAAATATACCTACTTTCCAGCTAACCTGCAAGGAAAGAAGGACCAACTGATCGCAGGTTACTTCAAATCCAGCTAAAGCAATTTTAATGGAGTAGAAACGGATGGTGTGGCAAAATAGGCTTCCTATAAATTCTTTGGAATTCTTTAAGGCCATTTTAAAATTCTCTTCCATTACTTGAAGAGCTCTACAAGCCTACACTCCTGTTTATATCATGTCTACATAATTCATTTAATAGTATTTGGAAACATTTTGGAACCACAGAGACGACGTTCTAGCTGGTTGAAAATTTGTGTTGTCTAATGTCTTCTGTGATATAGGTGGAAATATCTTACCTGCTAGGTGGAGAAGTGACTCTTGTGTTTCCAAATTTCGCACTAAATAGTATGTCTTCAGTAGCGTCAACCGTTTTATGATCAAGTTACAGCCCACTGACTAGGGGCTTTCAATTAAGTCAGGACTGTCAATCCAAAACCAACGTAAGTGCAACATCTGACCAATAAAAGAACATCTTTTAAACCGAATGAACCAATCAGATCGGAAAATACATGTAGCTGACTTATAGCGCGGAATAATCTGTTAAGGAGCCAACCATTTGCGTGGGGGCGGGGGGGGGGAGGGGTTGTGAGTCCCAAAACCTCTGGTGAAAGAATTTTTTCCGGAAATACAAGGGTGTAAGATTTTTTTCCAGCATTATACGTCATGAAAGAAATTATTTTTCAGTGTAGGAATTTTTTATGAGCAAGGTATTTCCTTGAGAGATTTTTTCCCTCCAAATCAGTCTGTAGGATATTCTTTTCTGAAATCACCCATAGCCCCCCCTCAAAAGTCAAATGGTCGGCCACAAAGCAAGTCACGAGTTGTTTTGGCTGTCGTCTTATTGGTTCAGAGAATGGCGCGAGAACGCCAGTCAAGCCGGCTGTGTGTTTGGTCCATATTATGTAATGTACATTGCAAATGTCTATAAGCCTCCAATCATTTAAATATCTTAAATTCTGGTATGCTTAGACTCCCGGGGTGGTACTCGACCAATTTTAGGGTATAGGTGAGCCGCTGAGGGTTTGAAACACTGACCCTGTTTAGGATAAAAAATTCCCAACACACATACCCTGTTTAGGACAACATCCTCGATTTTTAATTACGCTATTTGGGACAAGGACAAAATGCACGCCAGAGCAAATTCACGTCATAGTCATTGCTTTTATATACTTGGAGTACAAAAAAATTCATCTAGCAAATCGAATAAATCGCGCAGGCAATACCTGTTGACAGAATCACACGAATTTATATAACCTGTTTAGGACAGACTCACACGAAATTATGCCCTGTTTAGGGCAGAGAAGTCAAAAGCCATGCCCTGTCCAGCGCCACTTCCTCGCATGATAGGCCATATAAGAGAGTATCCCCCCAGGGCTTAAACTGTTAAAACTAAGGTGTCAAGGCGTTTTAAAAGTGACCAATATGCCCTTTGCAGCTACTCAGACCATTGACGAGGTACAAAACTGTCATCAAGTGGAGAGCAAGAGAGGTCCTTAGACAGGCGCAAACAAAACTAAAAGACTTACTTCACTGTATAAAATTTCTTTATTCGGCTTCTGCTCTCTCCTCCGCAGAGGCTCCCGCTGGGTCATTCCCAATAAAAATAGCATTATAACATAGCTAGAATATAGAGCGTTTTCACAAAACGTCATGGCGACCATATTGGTGTTTCAAAACAATGAAATGGCGGCCATGTTAGTGTTCCAAACCAGTCCTGTGGGAGTTGAACTCTTTTCAAATGCAAACACTTTATTTTGTCCCAATAAATTTGCATCACTGGCTACGTGAGTGAAATGCCCTATTCGCCTAATAAAATTCAATAGCGCGAGCGTGCTACACCGATTCCCATTGAGCACCCTGATGAAGTCAATAAACTACTGACCTATATCTAGAGTTCTTGTGAGCTTCGCAGTCCTCCCAAGACGTCTCCCAAGTGCCTGAGCGAGTTGCCTGAACACCTAGACAGGCTTCGTAAAAGCGTTTTTGTTGTTCTCGCCTTTTTTCCTTGGCTTTATCCTTTTGGCCATTTTTGCTAAGTTTCTCCCGCCCCGCCCTTTCCTTCGGATTCTGCCTCCCGTACCCTTCCCACCCCCTATTCTTCCCTTCCCAACCTCCTTTTCCAGTAAGAGTCCGCAAACAACCACTGCGTGAGTAAAACATGCATATGTTTATTACTTCAACCGAATCTTTTACAAGTATTTGTCAATTGAAATTAGCGAGTGCCTGTATAATGTAGAAATTAGAACCCTAACTCCTCTGCGAGAACGCGGCGAAACATAATGGCAACAGGCTAATGGCAATAAAAGAGACATTCCTGTTGAAGTTTGTTTTAAGAGCCAGTGTTTACTAAAAGCAATTTTTAGCTAGAGGTTTGTCTGTAGATCATAAAGAGACGTCCAAACTTGAGGACGAGTTAACAGTGAGTCCTCGGGAGCTAAGTAGAGAAAGTGGTTGGTGGAGCAGTTGTTTTGGCCGTCGCGGTCGCGGGTTGCGATTTTGGGTTGCACCTGTAGAAATAATAAATCCAATTCTTGATCACCACATATCCTGACTGATATGGAAGTTTCCATCCAAGAAACTGTTGACGTAGACCTGGGACTGAAAACAAACAAAAAGATATTTGGCCATTTTGAGGACTCTGAGGTTTTGCGTAAGTGCGGTTTGTATCGTATTGCAGTTAATCTCAAAGAAAGTCATTTTTAATGCTAAATCTAATCTATAACAAAGAATATTCAAATGATCGACAGCTCGTCAATAAACAAAAAAATTTCCAAAGAATTCACTTCTTTCTGCTTTAATGGCTCCCAAAATTGTAACCTACAAATGATCTGCTTCTCCACCCTGAGTTTTGAAAACTCCTTACTGACTTCTTAATTAACATTTTGGCTAGCTGTTTGATTTCGTATTATATTTCCCACATGTCCTCTAAGAGATCCAAATGAAATTAAAAAACTTCTGGTTCTTTATTCTTGTTTATAAAGTCCATCCCGATACATTTTGTACGAATGAGAAGGATCGAGAAGTTTTGCTTGTCGCCATCTGCTATGGTTTCGGCGGGAAAATATGGAGACGATTGAAGAGATGACTTTTTTTTCGTGAACACCGCTTTGCATACCGCAAGATGCAACTGGTTGATTCTAGATTTGCTTTGTTATTGGCTGTGTTCTTTAGGGTATATTATTATATACTGGGAACCATTGTTTTTAATTACAATGTACTGTTCTTTGTCCCATTGCCATAAGCCGACATCCATTGTAGTTATCTAGTAAATTTTTCCAATATTATATTTCAGTACCGGCATTTGACAACCCATTCTCTACGACTAGGGATAAATTGAGCGGGAACGGCGTGTTAACAAATTCCGTTTTAGAACAGATGGGGGAAGCTAAGATAATTTAAACTAAAAACCTCAACCGTTTCTGAACACGCCAATAATGGCGATAAAATTTTGTTGACCGAGACCCTCATTGCTACTCTCGTAGGGTTAAAGAGGCTATTTACTTGAGAGGTTACCCTGACAACATCAACAGGGACAGTGGAAATGACATTATATTACTGAAGGTTGAATGCCTGCGATCAATCAGATAACACAACCACAGCAAATCAATACCGTAAAGTTCTGAAAGTAACATATCTCGTTTCAAGTACTTTCGGATTCAGCGGTATCCGGTCATTTCGTTCCATGGTCAGATCGTTCCAAAAAAACATCCTCCAACCCCCGCCCCGCCCGGGCGATAAATAAATGACCGGTCCCCAGTGTCTTTAGGAAGGATTTTGCTTACCTTTAGTGCGACGTCTGAAACAGAAGCGGTAGCTAACTGTAAAAAAATTTCTAGCGACCCTGAGGTTAGGAACCACGATAGGGAGACGTATTGGTGCCGGGCGTCGCCAGGGTCGAATGGTTCGTCTAGCTTCCTTGGATTCTTCCTTTACGGCGAGTTTCTTCGGATCGTCCTCTGCGGTTTCATTTGGGTCAAGTTTCTCCTTCACATCAGAAAACCAATGTTCTGTGACGGTGGCACTGTCAAGCTTGTCCTTAATAGAGAATGTTTCATCATCTTTCACGGTGTTCGAAGCCGTCTCGCTTTCTGCTTTCGTGAACACCAAACAAAATCCAAGGACTAAAGTAACGACCTGGAGCAAGCCCATCTTTGGCTGTAAAAACAAACAACGACATAAAAAGCTATTATAGCGCTCAGCTCTTGCAACTGAATACAAACACTTTACTTCATCGTTTCCTAACTTCCAATGAAATCAAGTAAAGTTTCGGTTATAACCTTCAACAGAAAATTTGACGTAATAGTTAAGTGTCTTTTACTTGCATACTCAAAAGCAATACTCTTTGCTGAAAAAAAAATGTTATATAACGAGAATTTTCTTTTTGCGTCTTCAAATGCTCTTGGGAAAATGTAGTATTCCCGGGAGCATTTGAAAACAATCAGTTTCTGCAAAATTTGGGGGGTAAACAAAGTTTATTATAGGGGATTCGAAAACAGAGAATTAACAATGGCGTGTACAGCGTAGTAATCAATACTACCTAACGAGGGGAATATAATTGCAAAATTCAATTGTCCGTTTCCTTTTGCAAACTGAGGGACGATTCATTTGTCGACATTTGCAGCATACTCGCGTATAGCTGTCGTAGTGCCAGTTGGAATTTAAGCTCAAAAACCTGAAAGCGCCTATAATAGGCTTACATTGGGCTGTGTAATACAGTACCATCTAACAGAAAATGTCTTACAGCATAAGGTCACTCCATATTTGCATTTGGTAGAAATGCCCAGGGGGCTCATATTATTCTTGTTGAAAGGACGTAAAAAATCTTTGTTTAATCAGCATTATTAGGGCCATTTATACGAGGAAAAATAAGACGCGTCTTAAATAACACGCGAACTGGACCGTTTATACGAGCATGTCTTATCTAAGTCTTCTGTATACTTAAACTTACCTTAAGTGTAAGTTTATAATACGAAGATAGCAATTTGATTAGTAAATGTAAATTGTGATAGTTTAAAGCTGAAAGGGTCTGCTTACACCAACGGATGTCACGCATTTGTCCAGGAGGTCTGTTATCGCCTTCTCTTTACATAAAAACAAAAATCTTTTTCCTACGCGATGGACCAAGTGTTTCTTTTTACCTTTAAAGGCGTGCTCATTGTATTTGAGCGAAGAAAAGCAGAATAGACAAGGAGACGAAAACGCGTTGTAATTTGTGAACAATTTTTCCCCGCCAGTGGCCTGCCAGTCCACTGCAGGGCAAGCGATAATTTTCCCGCCAAAAATTAATGCATGCCTTCTATGCGTTCGTGTCTTATGTAAGACGCGAACGTCATTTATACGAAGTTTTTCTCGTCTTAGCTAAGACGCGCGTCTTAGCTAAGTCGCGTCTTATGTTAGACGAAATGTGCCGTTTATACAGAAAGTTCGCGTCTTATTTAAGCCGCGTCTTATTTTTCCTCGTATAAATGGCCCCACTGTTAATTCTCAGGGGCGTAATCTTTATTTCTTTGTTATGTGTGCCAACGGCTTTGTGAGTTTGAGTACTTTCCAACGAGCCAGATTTGAGTTACATAGAGAGGTTTCCAAGAGAGGCAACACACTTTTCAGAAGTT
>CALNXI010000678.1:77877-92382 GCA_942486025.1 Porites evermanni | reverse complement strand
TACGACCAGTTTGTGTGACTGAAGCAAACATGTTGAGTCAACATGTTTGAATATTGGCCTCTTCGTAACTAATATCCAGTCAACTTGACTTTACACTTATTCAATAAGGCATATTTCGTACCATAACATCGACGTCTGAAACAGTAGGAAGCGTGAAAGAACCTGAAGTTGTGATTTGCAGGCACTCTCATGGTGAGATATATTGGGTACGAACTATGGAGCCTTTTCTGGCTATCTTCATTGGAGTCTTCTTCTGGCATCATCTTGGGGTCTTCTGTGTCTTCTTTTGGGTCTTCATTCAGATAAGGAGACCCATCTTGTGATGCAGTGCTGTCAAGTTCGTCCAGCACGAACGCTTCCTCATCTTTCATCTCGCTTTCAGCTTTAGCAAAAACCAAACAGAATCCGAAAACCAAAAGAAGAAACTTGAACAAATGCATTTTCTGACTGTTATAAACAAACAAACAAATATTATAGTTATTATTAAGCTTGGAAAACCTTAGATTATGAAATAATTTGAATGCAGAAAACTCCGAAAAAATTCCCCGTTATCAAGTCAACAATTCTTACGGCTTAACGAGCTTCAAAGGATTTAATATATATCAAATATACTTCTTCTCACTTTCGGTTTTATATTGGACTATATCAGTTGGATAGGATGTCAAACATGCAATCCTTTTGTCTTACGTGAATCTCAAAATATATCTTTTAGTCATTGATTTAAATTCGTCATTGATTAAATTCTCCAATTCAAAATAACACAAAACTGGTGGGAAAAGGGAGAATTATTCGGCACTAAGGAGTTAAATATATTTCCTCAATAATTGAATAGCCAGCGAAACAAGATCCAGGTGAAACGAATAGTAAGTATAAAAAAACGATTGTGGTCCCAAGTAACGTTCAGACAAAATTCAGCTTAAAATGTAAATGCAAACTGCGTAAATGGATAATAAAAACGAATAGAATTTGTTTTAGCTAGGGGAAACAGAAAAAGTTCGAGCTCGAGTTTAACTGACGGAGAATCCTATCGCATTTAGTAGTAAATAGACTCACCTTAACCTGTGTTTTGCTCAGAATTTCACCCGCTTGTAGGTAATTCCTTGTGCAGACAAAAATGTTTGCCCTAAACATCGAAGGAAATAGCGTTTTTATAGCATCGGTGCCACCACAAAAGGAACTCAACGTAATTTTTGCATCATGAAAATCGTTTATGTACTTTTCCATATTTACGTAAATGCTGCGTACGGAACGGTTCAAAAGATATAAAAGACACTAAAAAGCCTTGGTTTTTTATGAACAAAGATAAGACTTCTAATTCATTGACTTGTGAAATAATTTCCGCGGTCAATATTGCAAATTGTCAGGCACTTTATAAGCTGCATGAAGGTGGCGCGGTTTCCTTGTTTTTTGGTTAAAAGTTTAAAGGACACAAAGATTTCTTGAATTTCTACAAACTGTATCAATCAGACTTTATTTTACTTCGAAATTTAAATTGGTGAAAATGCTAATATCTCTGAAGAAACTTTTTTTTCACAAAAGTCAAAAAATTCATTAAAATATGTTCAATAAATAGATAGTTTGTCAATGGCTACACTCAACCGTGAATAAATCAGATCCGGAATAAATTTTTTAACAGCTTAGATCGGGGTCAAACTTAAGCACTTTCAAAATTATTTTAAAACAAAGAAATAGTTAAAGAGGTCAGTGTCCATAGACACGTAATCATCAGTTCAAGGAAAAACGTGCCAAAGCTAAACGGCTTTGTCCTCATGTATTTTGTCCTCTTAATTATACTTTAAAATAAAAGAGTTCTTAAACTTCAATACCTAAAAGTGGTGATTGTCCAAAGACAAAGTTAGTTCAACAAAATATCGACCTTTTGTACAACAAAAAACGTGCCAACTTTGGGACAAAATGAGGCACTGCATTTATTCTTTTTTTCTTCGTTTACTGAATGTGGTTTCAAAATAGTGGGTTGACTAAAGCAGGCAAATTCTCATGTTTTAATTTTGTGTGTGGCGTTTAGCACCTATGGAAAAGGGGCGTGAAGCAATGCATCTCTTAGCGTAGCAAATTAAAAGAGGATTACTAAAATCGATTTTTTTTTTATCTACACTGACGGAAACAGTTCTTTTAGCGACTCGGCTTGACTTCAGACTTTTTTTCATTATGTAATAAGAGAAAAAGTGCAGTGAGTTTTTCCGTCACAATTCTAGGAGTTTCAAAATCATTCTATTAGTTATTTGTCAACACGGAAAAGAATTTCTGTTCTAAAGTAATAATAACTGTACTTAATAAATGTTCCGCTTTTGTAATAAAAAAACTGCATGTGAACTTAAGAAAGAAGGTCTCTGAAGTTCGTAGAAGAGGTTACTGCCCAAATTAGGAGAAAATTACGGTTAAAGAAACATCACTGAGAAAAATGTGCCAAGTAGCACCTTTGGATAAAATGGGTTTCCAAAAGTTTATCAATAATAGATAATTTCGTTTCAAAATTCAGAGTGACTGTGGCTAGAATATTATCATATTGCTATATGTGTTTGAAGTAACGAACAGATTATTAAAAGAGAACAATAATTCCGGGCAAGCGGTAGGATTTCACTGTGAGGGCCGTGGTGTGCAGGTTCTCTACTAGAACCAGCCCGGAGTGCTGAGATGATTACCGGGTCATTCTGGGTATAAAGGGATGACATAATTTCACAAGAAAAACGGAAAGCCGGTAAAAAAGGCTGTTAATAAGTTTGAAAAACAGACAGAACTAAATTAACTTTTAGAGGTAATGGAGGCCCGTTCTTCAGATCGGTGTACGTCTGATTTTCTGAATTAGTTAGGTACTGGAGGAGGGACGACTAGGAAAGTACTAGGTTTTTCTAAGCCGTTAAGTTTGACTAGGTGCAGGGTGAAATTTGGCTTTAAAACTGAAAAATTGCACGGTTAGGTTTTGAAAATATTATTAATGCTGCTGCAGCCTATAAATGACACACGGCCAGGGGGATTGGTAACAGTGCTCAATATTTTATACCAATGCATGGAATGCGGACAGTGATCCCGCAAGGTGTAAATGCAGCTGTTTCACAAAAGTGTTTTAAGTACCAATTCAAAATTAGAAATAAATACCCTTTGACAATTATCTCGGTTAACATATCGTCTTAAGAATTCCCTGCGTTAACGTGCAGAACAGAAAGTCTGAGGCTAGCTTTATTCCGCTTTGAGCTATTTTTCTAAATTGAAGTGAATGAAGAAGCAAGTCGAGTTTTAATCTCCCGAAAAGGTCATATTCCTTGATAATAAAACTCAAACACAATACACGATTTCTTAGATATCGGCATCTAGCTGTGTCTTAATGCTGTTTAATTGTTCGAAGAAACAAGCGACGCCTAAATTCCCCAGGAAACGTCTTTTCGCCAGGTCCTTTTAAGAGTTTCCGTCCATTCAGTGGCTTCACAGGTCTAAAGTTGTTGCACAAATGGTTACCATCCTTTGATGTTAAGGTTCGCATGATCTCCAACTAAGAGAGATTGTGACAAGTCTTGATGTTAGTATTAGAATAACTCTTTTTGGAGCTGATTACATTAACGATGCATTGTTAACACAAAGGTGGAGTGAGTAGTAGTCGCCACCTCACCCCATATCAACTGTTTTTGTTTCTTTTTAAACGATTTGCAAGTAAATCTTTCTGTATCAGGGCGCTATTTGCTTTCGTGCAGAGAGGACAATTTGGGCAAAATATGATTAATTGTTGTTAGGGTTAAGTGGGTTGCCGCTATCGTTTCCCCTACTCTTTACGACCAGTTTGTGTGACTGAAGCAAACATGTTGAGTCAACATGTTTGAATATTGGCCTCTTCGTAACTAATATCCAGTCAACTTGACTTTACACTTATTCAATAAGGCATATTTCGTACCATAACATCGACGTCTGAAACAGTAGGAAGCGTGAAAGAACCTGAAGTTGTGATTTGCAGGCACTCTCATGGTGAGATATATTGGGTACGAACTATGGAGCCTTTTCTGGCTATCTTCATTGGAGTCTTCTTCTGGCATCATCTTGGGGTCTTCTGTGTCTTCTTTTGGGTCTTCATTCAGATAAGGAGACCCATCTTGTGATGCAGTGCTGTCAAGTTCGTCCAGCACGAACGCTTCCTCATCTTTCATCTCGCTTTCAGCTTTAGCAAAAACCAAACAGAATCCGAAAACCAAAAGAAGAAACTTGAACAAATGCATTTTCTGACTGTTATAAACAAACAAACAAATATTATAGTTATTATTAAGCTTGGAAAACCTTAGATTATGAAATAATTTGAATGCAGAAAACTCCGAAAAAATTCCCCGTTATCAAGTCAACAATTCTTACGGCTTAACGAGCTTCAAAGGATTTAATATATATCAAATATACTTCTTCTCACTTTCGGTTTTATATTGGACTATATCAGTTGGATAGGATGTCAAACATGCAATCCTTTTGTCTTACGTGAATCTCAAAATATATCTTTTAGTCATTGATTTAAATTCGTCATTGATTAAATTCTCCAATTCAAAATGACACAAAACTGGTGGGAAAAGGGAGAATTATCCGGCACTAAGGAGTTAAATAATTATATTTCCTCAATAATTGAATAGCCAGCGAAACAAGATCCAGGTGAAACGAAAAGTAAGTATAACAAAACGTTTGACGTCCCAAGTAACGTTCAGATAAAATTCAGCTTAAAATGTAAATGCAAACTGCGTAAATGGATAATAAAAACGATTAGAAATTCTTTTAGCTTAGGCTAAACACAATTAGTTCGAGCTCGAGTTTAACTGACGGAGAATCCTATCGCATTTAGTAGTAAATAGGCTCACCTTAACCTGTGTTTTGCTCAGAATTTCACCCGCTTGTAGGTAGTTCCTTGTGCAGACAAAAATGTTTGCCCTAAACATCGAAGGAAATAGCGTTTTTATAGCATCGGTGCCACCACAAAAGGAACTGAACGTAATTTTTGCATCATGAAAATCGTTTATGTACTTTTCCATATTTACGTAAATGCTGCGTACGGAACGGTTCAAAAGATATAAAAGACACTAAAAAACCTTGATTTTTTATGAACAAAGATAAGACTTCTAAGTCATTGACTTGTGAACTAATTTCCGCGGTCAATATTGCAAATTGTCAGGCACTTGATAAGCTGCATGAAGGTGGCGCGGTTTCCTTGTTTTTTGGTTAAAAGTTTAAAGGACACAAATATTTCTTGAATTTCTACAACCTGCATCAATCAGACTTTATTTTACTTCGAAATTTAAATCGGTGAAAATGTTAATATCTCTGAAGAAACCTTTTTTTCACAAAAGTCATAAAATTCATTAAAATATGTTCAATAAATAGATAGATTGTCAATAGCTACACTCAACCGTGAATAAATCAGATCCGGAATAAATTTTTTAACAGCTTAGATCCGGGTCAAACTTAAGCACTTTAAAAATTATTTTAAAACAAAGAAATAGTTAAACAGGTCAGTGTCCAAAGACACGTTATCATCAGTTCAAGGAAAAACGTGCCAAAGCTAAACGGCTTTGTCCTCATGTATTTTGTCCTCTTAATCATACTTTAAAATAAAAGAGTTCTTAAACTTCAATACCCAAAAGTGGTGATTGTCCAAAGACAAAGTTAGTTCAACAAAATATCGACCTTTTGTACAACAAAAAACGTGCCAACTTTGGGACAAAATGAGACTCTGCATTAATTTTTTTTTTCTTCGTTTACTGAATGTGGTTTCAAAATAGTGGGTTGACTACTGCAGGAAAGTTCTCATGTTTTGTGTGTGGCGTTTAGCACCTATGGAAAAGGGGTGCGAAGCAATGTATCTCTTAGCGTAGCAAATTAAAAGAGGATTACTAAAATCGATCTTTTTTATCTACACTGACAGAAACAGCTCTTTTAGCGACTCGGCTTGACTTCAGACTTTTTTTTATTATGTAGGAGAAAAAAAGCAGTGAGTTTTTCCGTCACAATTCTAGGAGTTTCAAAATCATTCTATTAGTCATTTGTAAACACGGAAAAGAATTTCTGTTCTAAAGTAATAATGACTGTACTTAATAAATGTTCCGCTTGCATAATAAAAAACCGCATGTGAACTTAACAAAGTAGGTCTCTCAAGTTCGTAGAAGAGGTTACTGCCCAAATAAGGAGCAAATTACGGTTACAGAAACATCACTGAGAAAAATGTGCCAAGTAGCACCTTTGGGTAAAATGGGTTTCCAAAAGTTCATCAATAATACATAATTTCGTTTCAAAATTCAGAGTGACTGTAGCTAGAATATTATCATATTGCTATATGTGTTTGAACTAACGAACAGATTATTAAAAGAGAACAATAATTCGGGGCAAGCCGTTGGATTTCACTGTGATGGCCGTGGTGTGCAGGTTCTCCACTAGAACCAGCCCGGAGAGCTGAGATGATTACCGGGTCATTCTGGGTAAAACGAGATGACATAATTTCACAAAAAAAACGGAAAGCCGGTAAAAAAGGCTGTTAATATTAGTTTGAAAAACAGACAGAACTAAATTAACTTTTAGAGGTAATGGAGACCCGTTCTTCAGATCGGTGTACGTCTGATTTTCTGAATTAGTCAGGTACTGGAGGAGGAACGACTAGGAAAGTGCTAGGTTTTTCTAAGCCGTTAAGTTTGACTAGGTGCAGGGTGAAATTTGGCTTTAAAACTGAAAAATTGCACGGTTAGGTTTTGAAAATATTATTCATGCTGCTGCAGCCTATAAATGACACACGGCCGTGGGGATTGGTGACAGTGCTCAATATTTTATACCAATGCATGGAATGCGGACAGTGATCCCGCAAGGTTTAAATGCAGCTGTACCACAAAAGTGTTTTAAGTACCAATTCAAAATTAGAATAAAAGGAAATACCCTTTGACAATTATCTCGGTTAACATTTCGTCTTAAGAATTCCCTGCGTTAACGTGCAGAACAGAAAGTCTGAGGCTAGCTTTATTCCGCTTTGAGCTATTTTTCTGAATTGAAGTGAATGAAGAAGCAAGTCAACTCAAACACAATACACGATTTCTTAGATATCGGCATCTAGCTGTGTCTTAATGCTGTTTAATTGTTCGAAGTAACAAACGACGACTAAATTCCCCAGGATACGTCTTTTCGCCAGGTCCTTTTAAGAGTTTCCGTCCATTCAGTGGCTTTACAGGTCTAAAGTTGTTGCACAAATGGTTACCATCCTTTGATGACAAGGTTCGCATGATCTCCAGCTAAGAGAAATTGTGACAAGTCTTGATATTAGTATTACAATGACTCTTTTTGAAGCTGATTACATTAAAGGTGTATTGTTAACACAAAGGTGTTAAGTGGGTAGTAGTCGCCACCTCACCCCATATCAACTGTTTTTGTTTCTTTTTAAACGATTTGCAAGTAAATCTTTCTGTGTCAGGGTGTTATTTGCTTTCGTGCAGAGAGGACAATTTGGGTTAATCGTTGTTAGGGTTACGTGGGTTGCCGTTGTCTTTGTCGCCCCCCTCACCGCACATAATTTTTTGTTTGTTTCTTTTTAGACGATTTGCTAGAAACCTTTCTGTATTAAATCCATTTTGCTTTCGTGCAGAGATCCGACATAATTTGCACAAAGTATGGCAAACAATTGGTTGTCAGGGTAATACGCGCGGTGTCGCCATAGAGAGCGTGAAAACATCACTGAACAGACTTGGCGCATCTGACATCGAATGGCAAAGCATTCCAGACCCTTGGAGTAGCGCGAGTGAAGGACCTATCGCCAAGTGTTGCTTTGGATATGAAACTGTGATAAAGTTAAAGATTATCATTTGAATTTTCTAAGATTATATCTCGATGGACGCCTACGAGAAATAAGATATGATAAATAGGACGGAGCTAAACCATGAAGAATCTCAAAAAAAGAATTTTAAACTCAATACTAAATCTAATTGGTAATCAGAGTAACTGCATAGTATGGGGCGATATGTGACAAAACTTCTGTTCACTAAAAAAAAATCAGTCTAATTGCACAAACTTTCTGTAGTGCACACGTTGTAGCTTATTCAATGAGGAATCAGAAAGGCCATACAATAAGCTGTTACAGTGGTCAAGACGACTGCATGAGTGAGTGCCTCTGTTGACGTTTGTGATAGATAACTCCTGATGCGTCGTATGTTGTACAAATAGAAAAATGAAGAACCGCAGATCTTTGTAATATGCTTCGACATGGACAGCCTAGAGTCAAACCATGAACCCAGATTCCTTGCAGTGGGAACGGGATGAACGTCACGGTTAACCACGCGTGCCGATACTCGTGATGTAGACCTTTTTCAGCTGTTGTGGTGTGCCAAAAATGGGAAATTTAGTTTTGTCGTCATTCAATTTAAGATTGTCATTAACATCCACAAACAAATATCCGATATGCAATTTTCCATACTTTTTCTGAAAGCAGGTCTGACTTAAGATTAGGACTAAAATAAATGTACACCTTTGTAACAATGAACTTCAGGCAGATGAGTCTTGACAATCTCAAAGAGCTTACTCGTATACAGCCTAAACGGTGTAGGACTTAGACTGAAACCCTGAGGCACGTCACATTCCAGTTTGAACTCATCAAAGAGCATGTCATTAATGAATACTTGCCGGTCAATACTTGCTTTTAGTATTAGCTTTATAGCTCTCTATTTTGAGCTTTAAGAAAAATATGAATTTTTACACAAACTAACCTGAGACTCCGTGACGGATATAGGGTTTTGCAATACAATCCACTGGACAGATTCGTAGCAGGGTGGGGTGGTAAGGGAGCCTTTGTAGGTAAAGTAAGGTGCGTTTACAGAAGCCAAGTCTGGAATAAGGCTGGCCAGCGGTATGCTGTCTCCCAAATGATACCGGATCCCTTGGTAGAGAATAAAAGTGGTTCGCGTTATTGTACCGGGATGAAAGAGACAATAGCCCCCCCCCCCCCCCCCCCCCCCCCCCCCCCCCCCCCCCCAGGAACCCCCCCCCCCCCCCATTTTTTTTTTTTTTTTTTTTTTTCTACAAAAAAAAAAAAAAAAAAAAAATAACCCCTCTCATTAATACATAGTCTCACAGTAAAAAAAGGTGGTTAATATGTTTTTTTTTGTGATATTTTTATTTTTTCCCCATTACCGCATTTCAATTTTTGTTTGTTTTTTTTCTTTTTTTAGAGGATTTGCTAGTAAACCTTTCTATGTTAAGACCCTTTTGCTTTCGTGCAGAGATCCGAAATAATTTGTGCAAAGTATGGCAAATAGTTGGTTGCCAGGGTAATACGCGCGGTGTCGCCAAAGGGACCTTGAAAACATCAACAGACTAGCTTGGCGCATCTGACATCGAATGGCAAAGCATTCCAGAGCCTTGGAGAGCGCAAGTGAAGGACCTATCGCCAAGTGTTAGTTTGGATATGAAACTGGGATAACTAAGTAAAAGATTATCCTTTGAATTCCTAAGATTATATCTCGATAGACGCCTACGAGAAATAAGAGAATAGGACGAAGCTAAACTATAAAGAATCTTAAAAAAAAAAAAATTAAAATCAATTCTAAATCTAACTTTTAACCAGAGTAACTGCACAGTATAGGGCGTTACGTGACAAAACTTGTGTTCGTTAAAAAAAAAATCAGTCTTGCACAAACTTTCTCTAGTGCACATGTTGTAGCTTATTTAATGAGGAACCAGAAAGGCCATACAATAAGCGGTTACAGTAGTCAAGACGACTGCATGAATGAGTGCTTCGGTTGACATTTGTACAAATAAAAAAATTAAGAACCGCAGTTCTTTGTAATATGCTTCGACATGGAGGGCCTAGAGTCAAACCATGAACCGAGATTCCTTGAAGTAGGAACGGGATGAATGTCAGGGTTAACCACGCGTGCGGATACTCGTGATGTCGACCTTTTCAAGCTGTTGTGGTGTGCCAGAAATGAGAAATTCAGTTTTGTCGTCTATCATTCAATTTAAGATTGTCATTCAACATCCACAAACAAATATCCGATATGCGATTTTCCATGCTTTTTCTAAAAGCAGGTCTGACTTAAGATTACGACTAAAATAAATGTAGACCTTTGTAACAATGAACTTGACAATCTCAAAGAGCTTACTCGTATACAGCCTAACCAGTATAGGAATTAGACTGAAACCCTGAGGCACGCCACATTCCAGTTTGAACTCATCAAAGAGTATGTCATTGATCAATACTTGCCGGTCAATACTTGCTTTTAGAATTAACTTTATCGCGTTCTATTTTGAGCTTTAAGAAAAATACGAATTTTTAATCAAACTAACCTGAGACTCAGTGACGGATATGGGGTTTTCCAATACAATCCACTGGACAGATTCGTAGCAGGGTGGGGTGGTAAGGGACCCTTTGTAGGTAAAGTAAGGTGCGTTTACAGAAGCTAAGTCTGGAATAAGGCTGGCCAGCGGTATGCTGTCTCCCAGATGATACCGGATCCCTTGGTAGAGAATAAAACTGGTTGGCGTTATTGTACCGGGATGAAAGAGACAATAGCCCCCCCCCCCCTCCCCATACAGGTGAATCCCTGCTGACGTCATTGTTTAATAATTTTGCTCATGAGCAAACAAGTTAACTCAAAAAGATATCTCCCTCCGTATATGCAAATTAGGCTCAAAGTTGAAAGAGTTGGTTAATTTGAATTGTTAGTGCAAGTTTCAGATCTTTGTAATCACTAACAAAAGAAATATAGGCAATCAAAACCTGCAANGGTGAATCCCTGCTGACGTCATTGTTTAATATTTTTGCTCATGAGCAAACAAGTTAACTAAAAAAGATATCTCCCTCCGTATATGCAAATTAGGCTCAAAGTTGAAAGAGTTGGTTAATTTGAATTGTTAGTGCAAGTTTCAGATCTTTGTAATCACTAACAAAAGAAATATAGGCAATCAAAACCTGCAAAATAGATGGGTGACTTAAAAACGTTAATGAGCTCATTCTTTCTTCGTAAAGTTTAGGGTTTTTCAAAGAGAATTTCTATTCGGACACACTTAAAATAGAGCATCGCTCTGTTTTGCGTCCCGCACCATCGCCACTCCTTCGTGTAATTTGTTAAAAACTACGTTTTATCTTAGTATTGTAACCATGGTGGAAGCGATTAAATAAATATGTACAGCCAAACCTCAAAATGACCAGTAAATAAAAACTAAAAAACGAGAAGTGTAAAGACTACTGAAAGCTGATCATAACAACGTGTATTGCTTTTTCATATCAATATTTTCGGCTGCCCATAACAGCCTTCTTCAGGTTTACAGATGTTAAATAAGGCCAAAAAAAATTGATATCACCCTTTCACACCTAGGCCTAATCGTGACCAAGATAAGAATTTCAGAAAAAATAAATAAATTTCTTTGTGTACAATCTCAAGATATAAGTAGTACTTTGAAAAAGTTCTGCCGAAAAGAATTCATTTGCAAAAGTGAAAAATACATCAAATCACCATAAGTCAGTCTAGGAAAGATTTATGATTTCCAGGTTTTAATGCTACATTTCTTTTACCGTTAGGACGCTTTATGTTTTTCAGCGACACGGCGATCTTTTCCATCCACTCACTGAATTTCCCGTCAACCTAAATTGAGACAATTAGCAGACGTCGTTAAGAACATACTCCTACTTTTTTTAGCTGATATTTTAACGGGTACTGTTTCATAGTTTAGACACCGAATGAGAACTGGGGCCGGTTAATAAAAATGAGGCAACTCTTTGCAATTCTCAAGGAAACTTAACGCCAATTAACAAATTTGTATAGGTAATAGCATGATTTGTAGTGATATTTTGCGTAAATACCAAGAGTGATATTTCAAAATTGTTATACGTAATTTCACGATTCATTAGGCGAGTGATATTTGAGACAATTTTGAAATATCACGAGTGGTATTTATGCCAAATATCACGTACAAATCATGCTATTATTTGTTTATACTACTATCCGCAAAAGGTTTGTAATTTTCACATGTAGGTATTTCAAATTAAGCTGAAATACCACTGCTCTAAGCCAATCAAATTGCAGAAACTTCTCCTGTAGTAGTATAACTTTAGTAATTAAGATAGGCAAATATTCAAACTAGCACTAGTGCGAACCCAGAGAGGTCCCATTCAATACGACAAAACTGGTGACATTAGTGGGATAGAGGAAACACTTCAGTACAGCCCATAAGAATCCTTAGATAAGGTGTGCCGGCTTCAACACACTGGCAATGACAATCACCACCATCAAGGCTTACCTTAAGAAACTGACTAAGGAACGCCCAAGCCTAATCACAGTAGAACTATAGGATCAATTCAGGTTTCTTGGAAACTGCCCACCTACCCTTCCCCTAACTCAACGTTAACATTTGCGTCTCACTTGGGGCAAAATGTTGGGTTAGGGGAGGGGCAGGTGGGCAGTTTCCCAGAAGATCCGAACTATCTTCGTAGATTCCCCTCGCGAATTATTAATGAACAGGAGCGTACGGTCAATATACACATGTACGCCCGTGCATACGGCTGAAATCTGAAAAAAAAATTTCGTGAAAGCATTTTATCATTAAATCGGGTTGGTTGATAAATCTTTCGCATTTAATATTTTGGATTATTTGCCCGTCTGAGGGGTAGACGTCTCGTCCTTTGCTTGTAACCTTCTTGACGGCGTCACTGTTTTAACCTTTTTTGGCAAACACTGTACCTTATCGATAACAATAGAGATGTAAATTAAACAACTAACTATTGCAGTTTCCTTCGTATTAACTTACTGAAAATGTCCTGCGGAAAACGAAGGAAATGGCATTTCTGAGCTCCTAAATTCTAAAAATTTTCTTGGGGAGTATGCCTCCAGACCTAGTATGCAGTACCCTCAGAGGTCCCACCTTTCTTTCCTTGCCTACACCTTCAAAACCTCACCCTACGCCCTTGATGAATTTGTCCTCCGATACAAGATAGCTACTTTTTATTTTACAAAATCGCTTGCGCCCACAGAAACCAGAATCACACCACAGGGTGAAAAGCAAATAGCTTTCCACTCGACGTTTGAGATGGCATGCATCTTAGACTAATCCTTTGTTTGAAAACTTATGAGTTACGTAATACACAGTTTCAGTTGAGTTACCTGTAAAAAGACTCCAACGACAGCCAAGCCGTCATGCTTGGAGACTGCTTTTTGGAAAGTTTCATAGAGAGAGTTGTAAAATACAAGATGCATCTAGTGGTAAAGAAATCAGATTACGATAACATAACGCAACCGTTATTTCAGCGAGTTAGTTAGGTAGGGTATTATTTACGTTTTTAGGATGTATATGCAGCTAAGTGTCGTCAGTTTACAATACACCCTTAATGACAGGAAGAAAAAAAAAACAATTAGCGAGCTTAAGTAACGGACGTTTTTTAGCGACGCGCGTCAACCGGAAGTGGACGTCTTGCATTATTGGGCAATGCGTTTGCCCAAATGTTTGGGTAGCGTCTCTATAAGGGTAAAGAAACTTAGCAAGATAAATTTGGTAGCATCAAGGCATATTAAAAAGGATCACTTCCGGTTAACTCAAAAAGCCGCGCCTTTGCTTAATTAAGCTCCCTTAAAAGTGCACTCTTGCACAATAACTGAAAAAGAAGCAGAAGCGCTATTTGCAGAGGATATTCTCTGTTTGGCCATAATTTGCGGGCAGATGTTTGGTAAAGCTGATTCAGACCTGCCATTCTTACCATGAAGCAGATGTCGAAAACGAAACATCGTGGCTGCGCCAAGGACGTGAATAAAAAATTATAAATAAATCCTAATTACTGGTATTAGTTCCAGAGCAAGCTGATTTTAATCACATATATTATCAATCATTTACCTCTGCTGCAAAATGTTTTCCATCCACTCTGTGTTCAGAGCCAACACTGCTGTTGCAGCCGAAGTGAAAGTGAAACTGATGCAGTATGTGCAGGATTTTCCCCAGAGGACCCCCGTTAAGGGTGACTGCACCCTTCTTATTATTAACATGAAAAGTCGGTACGTGACCATTGTTGATGAAGGAACCAGTAACTGCACCACCAACGTTCTGCTCAACGTTTAGAACCAGGCCGCGATAGGATTTCTCTGTCTTGGCCGCGCTTATGTTTATGTCGATGGGGGACTGGTGCTGCCTAGAGCAGAGTGGTGCCATTTTTCCCCAGTCCCCTGGACCGTAATCTGAAAAGGGGATACAAAGGAAAAAACTCTTAAAACATAAAATAAAAAATAATGACAAGAACCTTGTATTGGCACCGCTGGCATTTTACGTTTCACGACAGGCGGCTAGGGGTTTCGTTTCAGGCTGGACGCCCGACGCAACGATCAGTTGTTTGACATGTAGTTCACACAAGAAGAAAACAGTTTTTCAGTGTGAAAATCGTTATTACTTTCATTTATTAATCAAAATAGATTGACTCTTATTTCACTCACTTAGTAATTATGTAGCGCATAAGGAAACACAGGGAACTGCATTTTAAAGAAACCAATTTTTTCTTTTTTTTTGGGGGGGGGGGGG